>JBBUKS010477960.1:0-17033 GCA_038050645.1 Hedychium gardnerianum
TCTTTTCCTTATAAGCCCATGATCTTTCCCATGTGTTTTCAATGTGGGACTTTGTTTGCAACCTTGCAACCCCAATATATATGACCTCCAATCATGGTTCTGAGACTCCCACATGAAGATATGGTCGCATGTCAAGTGACACAGATTTTGGTGCTAGTCTGGAAAGAACAGCACCAATGTGGTGTTGGTCTTCAATGACCAGCACCACTATGTGAAAAACTCTTCACATGGTCTAAAGCAATGTTGGGAAGACATAAAATTTATAAATGAGGGAATATTTGGATTTTCTTGACCCATTTTAACCCACGGGACTTGGAATGAGTCCAATTTTAGCTCTCCAGGTCCATCAATGAGTTTTAGTCAAAACCCATTGATAGATTTAGGGGGCTTGGATTTTTGAAATATTTTTATGTTATGGAAAATGAGAGTCTCTACAATGTATATATGACTTTCAATCATGATTCTGAGACTCCCATATGAAGATATGGTCGCATGTCAAGTGACACGGATTCTGGTGCTGGTTTGAAAAGAACAACACCAACGTGGTGCTGGTTTTCAAAGACCAGCACCACTATGTGAAAAACTATCCACATGATCTGGAGAAAATGCTGGGATGGTATAAAATTTGTAAATGAGGGCATATTTGGATTCTCCTGACCCATTTTAACCCATGGGACTTGGAATGGTCCGATCTGAGCTCTCCAGGTCCATCAAAGAGTTTTGGTCAAAACTCATTGATGGACCTAGGGGACTTGAATTTCTGAAATATTTTCATGTTATGAAAGATGAGAGTCTCTATAATTTATATATGACCTCCAATCATGGTTCTGAGACTCCCACATGAAGATATGGTCGTGTGCCAAGTGGCACGGATCCTGGTGCTGATCTAGAAAGAACAATACCAACATGGTGTTGTCTTCAAATACCAGCACCACTATGTGAAATACTATCCAAATGGTCTGGAGCAATGCTAGAAAGGTATATAATTTATAAATAAGGGTATATTTGGAGTCTCCTGATCCATTTTAACCCATGAGTTATAATTTTCCCACAAGAAGTTACCATCAACTATGCTACGTGGCACGGTTGATGGTGCTGGTCTTGAAAGAATAGCACCAACGTAGTGCTATTTTTGCAACACCAGCACCACGTTGGTGTTGGTCTTTCTAAACCAACACCAATGTTGTTGTGGGTTCTCAGCAGAACAACTAGTGCTGGTTTTTGAAGATCAGCACCAACGTGGTGCTGGTTTTGCAAGACCAGCATCATAGTATAAAAAAAATTGAAATCATTTGGATCAATATTGGGAAGGTCTACAAACAATAACGATGACATATTTGGACTCTCATGAGCCATGTGATCACGTAGAACTTAAAATGGGTCTGATCTGAGCTCTATAAATCCATCAATGAGTTTTGATCGAAACCTATTGAAGGACCTAGATGCTTGGATTTCTATAATTTTGCTATGAAATGGAATATTACAGTGTCTAGAATGTGCATATGACCTCAAATTATGGTTGTGAGTCTCCCACAAGAAGTTATAACCGTGTGTCAAGTGGCACGGTTGATGGTGCTGATCTTGTAAGAACAACACCAACGTGGTGCTATTTTTGCAACACCAGCACCACGTTGGTGCTGGTTTTTCTAAACCAGCACCAACGTTGCCGTGGATTCTCAGCAAAATGGCTAGTGCTAGTTTTCGAAGATCAGCACCAACGTGGTACTGGAGTATATAAAGATCAAACTCAATATCTTGTTTCAATTGCTAGTGAGTCATTTATGAATGACAACATTAATGGCTTCTATTCAATTATATCATTTCACTTTAAATATTTGTATAATTCACATGTAGAACAGAGTTTCACTCAAAAAAAATTCCAATTCACATGAGAAAAATTCCAACAGTAAAAAATTCTAGTTTTACAAATTTCAATTCACATGAGAAAAATTGTCTACACCAATGGCAAATACGTTAAATGTGATTTCTCACACATTTGTAGATTAAAGAAGCACTCCAAATCCTGGTAATAAGCGAACTATATACTTCCCTTCAACTTTGTTGGGGTGTATGTTCAGTCAACGAATATAAATTTGTGTGTGATGTGAATCAATATAAGTAATTGCAATAATCATAAAATATAAAGAATAAATTCTCATTTTCATTATTCATATCAGAATGAATTTTCAAAGTCTGTATCGATTTTGACCTTAAAAATATTTATATTTGGATACACTAAAATATAATAATAAAAGTCTAACACTAATCAGTTTCTTAACTATTAAAAGACTTAGTTTTTCATGTATAATCATAAATCATGAGAATGTTCTATTTTTACATGAACAGAAGAAGTTAGCAATCCTATTTGACTTCAACAAACCTTTTACTAGTTGAAATATATTTAAATTTCAAAGAAGTTAGAATCATAGTGGAAATTTGAAGCATTTATTCATCCTAGGGCATGTTGTTAGAACAATCAATAATAATTATAATTTGAAATTACACCAAGTACATTGTAGAAAATAAAAGGTCCAATACCTCTAAACCAACAAAATCATTGTATAACAAACTTCCAAATGACATTTAAAATTAATGCTTCTATGCCCTGCTATCAATCAACTAAAAAATAAATCATGAAACATGATAAAATTTCTGACGTTGATGCTGTTTTGAACAAAACAGCACCAACGTGGTGCTGATTTTTATCAGCACCACGTCTGTCCTGTTATCAATAGTTTTATTATGGAAACCTAGTTTATATATATTGGTTAGTGCCCTTAGGCAATCTGTTCTTTGTGTCATTGGTTATTTCTTGTAAGCTTTGATTAATTTTATAATGTTCAATTATTTTATTTGCTAGAATTTGTGAATCTTAAGTAGTAATAACTTGTAACTATTAAATAGAATATAAAATAGTTGAAGTATAGGGTTGAAATCTAACACTTTCACTGATGGAAAAAATATCATAACAAGCAACTGTAGATCCTCATTCTCATTAGTATTCCAAACCTGCCAGGGATGCAGGGAGAGGTGTCGACGGCGGCGATGAATTTAGGGTTTAAGGAAACAGGGCGAAGACAGGAGAGGAAGAGAAGGTTTAGGAAACTAGGAGAAACAGAGGAGAGAAAGAGAGGCAGCGAGATATGAAGTTTTTTGGAAAAAAAAAATATGGACTATATATTCGTCTCAATCTATTTAATTACATCTTCTATGTCTTTCTATCAATGAACTACAAAATTAATGCACTACAAAATAAATCATGATATATGATAAAAAATCAACTACAACGTTGGTGATGTTTTGAACAAAAAATAGCACCATGTTGGTGCTGTTTTGAACAAACCAGCTTCAACGTTCCATTAATCTACATGATCGAAATTTAACAGAAAGACTGAAGTTTAACTTTAAAGTAGTGTACATAGGAATAAAATATACAGCAGAAATAGAAGGATTTAAGTTCAACTCAAATCTGTATTACAGAGGAATAAAACTTATAGCAAAAATAGAAAGTTTACCAAATTTTGCAGTTGCACATGCTTAAGGAAGCGGCAACAGTGAGTAAGACAACAAGCGTCAACAACAAGGGAACACCAGCATGATGACGTGGGAATAATCGACGACAATCAAGGACTCAGGGAGAGGTGACGACGGACGCTGATGGAATTAGGGTTTAGGGACCCAAGAGAAGAGAGAAGAGGAAGAGAGACGATAAACTTTGAAATTTTTTAAAAACAAATATGAAAAATTGGGGCCAAAAATATCCTACACGAAAAAGAGAGAAAAAAAACTCTAATTTTAATCATGTCATATACTCATATCAGTTATTGTTCATGATCATTCATATAAAATTTACATAATATTAAAATTATATATATATATATATATATATTATGAGTTGAACCAAGCAAACACCACCATGCACGCCCAACGAGGCGCGGACTTTTGATCTTCAACTGTTTTCTTTTGGTTATTAGTTGAAGATTATGAATAGGATTAATCATACACACTGAATGATAATCAAAATTAGATAAATATTCTGGATAAACTGGAAATAATTGTAGGATTAAGGTAGTGAGGTAGCAGATAGAGGAGGACTTCGAGTCTTATTTTGTGGTTTACGAATTCATAAGATAGAGTTTAAGAAATTTCACTAGTATGCTTTTCTTTCAAAGGTATAATTTTTTTTCTTTTACAATAAAGCTAAAATAGGAAACTCAAAATGGAGCCATAAAATTTCTAATAATAATTTATTTTTTGTCGAACAAATTCTTTTTTGTCTCTCTATTTATAACCTTCAAAATAAGCTTGTATAAGTTTCACACTACTGTTTTATTCAATTTCAATCAACTCAAATCCTTGATAGTTAATTTGGAGGTCGTCTCTGATTGACTCAATACTTGTATAGTCCATTCAACATTTATTAGTCGACGAAGATGATTATTGTTGTGACATTATTATACAATGGATGCTTTCATCAATAAACTCAAGGCCTCTTTAGTTGACTCAATTCAAATAAAAAATAAGTTTTCCACTAATCGACTCAAATCACTCTAATTGACTAAATTACCGTTCAATTGATTCAAGTTGAAATAAAATCCTTTTATTTGCAAGTGCAACATCTTAAGTTGGTTTCCGAGTCAACTCAACTTTCAATCAATTAAATCTAATTTTCAATCGATTCAATCTACTATTAAGACTTAAATAATTGATTATAACCCATAAAAATATCAATTTCTTGCTTGCGAGTTCATGCTTAAGTAAAAAATCTATCTAAAATCCAAGATTATTACAAGTTCTATCGTAATTTCTCGCACTGTACATGCCAAGAGACCTCACCTCACCTCTAGGTTTTTTTTTTCCGTCTATTAAGAGTCTCGCTTTTGTTTAGTTTCAAGTGGAAAAGAGACCAAATTGATCCACTCGAAGACCAAGGAATTGTATCTTGAAATGCAGAGCTATAAAAACATGAACCTTTCTAACTCATGAGAAGAGAATAAAGTTTTGGTCCTATCTAATAATATATTTTTTTTGAAGTAATAAGAGTTGATTTATGGACCTTTGATTTTCCAATAGAATAGAAGCAGGGAAATGAACAAAAATAATAAACCCTGTGATGCAATAAATACAATTAATGCAGCTTAAATATTAAGAAATGGTAAGAGTAAAAATGATTTAAGACATTCCAAATTAAAAATGAAATAAATGATGATGAAGAAGAAAGTGACCTTGCTTTATCAAAATAGGAAGTGGAAATGTTTCAGGGGTTAGCTATCATCTTCTAACAGCATGTAGACTTTCTTCAATGAGCATGATAAAGTTGGCTTATTTGGTGGATTGTTATTAGAAAGAGAAAATGCTTAGTTTGTGCTGTCCTACTCTTAACTTGGAAAAAAGAAAACATATTCCAACACCAGAAATAACTTTTGTAATTGAAGTCCAAAAGAAACAACCATAAGTGGAAGTTGCTGAATGGAAGGTGAATCGGATGTTCTAATTGAGGTATGTCCTACTGTGCCAAAACATCTGCAACAATAGGACTTGCAGAGAAGAAAGAGCTTTCCATTTCCTGACCAATAAATGAGTTAGCAAGTGGTCCTCTGCCAGTGCTAGCTCCTATTCAAGATTGAAAGACATGGCAATCTAGTTTGCTTTTGATTTCCCACGAAAGCCAAACAATTTCTGTAATCATCATTGAAGTCAATCTAGTTTGCTTTGGATTTCCCAAGAAAGCCAAACAATTTCTGTCATCATCATTGAAGGCCCTGCAAGCAGAGAAACTTGTGCAAAACATTGCATCAGTTAACAGAAAAAAGAATTCTTGACAGTCGGCCATAATCAAAGAAATCAAAGTGGTACAATCTGTTCAGTTGTAATATTTCAGGAGGCTGAAGTGTTCAAGTTGGTTCACACGGCAATGGAATGCACTGTTAAACTTCATCTTCCCGGTTACCTTTTAGTAATTGAGAAAATACACGACAACCAGGTATATAACTAGAAAAGATTTAATGAAATTTCACTCTTTTAGTTGAAAACACACGATCAATAATATTCAGCTGGTTGACATGTTGAAGCCATTGATCTACATTCTTGCATTGATCTTCATTCACAAGAATGTCAAAAAATGGTAGTAGTAGTAAATTTCTTCTTCCTAACCTGGCTCCCGATCAATTAAGTGGAATAACTCACCTCAGGAGGGAAAGGGCTGCTACTTTGTGAGTACATAGATCATTGGAAATGTTTCTTCCTTGCAGAATCTCTGAACATGAACAGAGTATTTTCTTCTAAGCAATCTGATCAGACATAAATACACAAGTCATTCAGATGTTCAGATATATGTTGGCTTTGAGGGCCATGGGGAAAATTTGGTAAATCCAATGCAATTCAAGAGCTACTACGAACAAACTATCACTGTGAATTATCAATTTAGATCTGAGTGGATGGGGACGGTTCAATTGTCTCCTCGAGTGAAATGAAAGGCTCGGAGGCATCAGCAAGTGCTGAAAGTGTGTGTAAGACAGCATTTGTATCATCCAAGTAATAGCGAGCCTTGCTCGGCTTCTGGCCAACAGTGCAACCAAACATTAACGCATTAGAAGCTACCATATCCTTTGCTACTAGACCAGCAATGCCTTCAAACACGTCCTCATCTGACCTGTCATCCCCAATGCACAGCAAAAAATTGGCTGGTCTTCCCTTTGCAGCCATTGACGACAGAATTTTCTCTGCTACTAGGCCTTTGCTAACTCCCTGTAAAAGCAACAGCAGCACGATGAAACAGACGAAAGCTAACAATGCAAGATTTTCAGAAAATTGATTCAACAGTAATTTGCAACAGCAAATAACACTATGTGAGATATAACGAAGCCTTAGGATTGAAAATCATTTACAAGAGAACTTTAACTACTAATGATAGATCAGTTATTTCAGAACAAATGACAGCACAGGGCATGATGCATCTGAGATTAGTGATGATTACAAGCTTAGTACACTATGGAAAAGCATACCTGAGGCTTAACTTCGACAATAAACTTGCCACTCTTCACAGTGACAGGTTCATTTGTAAGTACACTCTCTAAATGATCCAGCATTTCCTTTGCCTGCGCAGACCCAAAGCCAGGCTCTGCATCCCTATGATGCCAAACTAAAGCACTTTCTTTGGGTTCAATAGCAGATCCATCAGTAGACTCTGTATACAGTTTCATCACTGGTTCAGCAATCTGCATCCATGAAAAATCCATGGCCTGGCTATGGGTTTCCCATCCTTCATGTTGAGTCCACCTACATATATTGGGATGACACAAGCATATTAATATATGAATGTGCTTATTCTTCCACTTATTAAACAGCATACCTAGAAACAATGTAGAACATTAGAGACTATGCACATCGGTAATTATGAGATTTGCTTAGCATGTATTAGAAAGGTGATAACTTCCTTTGGGTAATTACTGGTGATCATGAATGTTTGGACTTAAAGCAGCATTTGAAGATATCAGACAACAATTTATTACTGTTGTTAGACTACTTAAATTTAGCTCAACAGCAAATTGACATGCACAATTGTTTGAATTAAAGAAAAATTGGCTTGTTGTATTCAGTACATAACTATATGCACATTATATACTTAGTGTAGAACCTTTTGTGCACTGTTTCATCTCATAACTTACCATGCTGTATGTAACTTTTTTTCTTTTTCTTTTTCATATGTTTTCCTCACTTACTAAGCAGGCAAATGTCAATGATCTCTCTTCATATGCATTCTCCAAGTAGAATATAAATTTATGTACTTCACAGTCAATGGTTCCTCATCATAAACAGCATGAAACAACAAAAGAAATGACTAAATCTGTTAGACTATTTATGCAGCAATTGATCATGTTCCATATACCGAATGATGAAATTTCTACAATTTGTTAGGTCTCACTTCTAATTGGAATGTTCTTAGATGCTTTTTTTTAACGGAATGTAAAATATCATAAACCAATAAGAGAGTACCTAATGAAGTATCCATGTTCAGCTGCAATTCCAAGTTTCTCACATGGTGAAAACCAATCATTTAGACTCTGCCGGCCTCTTCCACTGACAATAAAAACTACATTGTTCTTATCTTCACAAAGAGTATTGACTATCCTAATAACTTCTGGGTTAGGCCTTTTGTTGATGGATGTTTGTGGCACCAATGTTCCATCATAATCCAGTAAGATAGCCCTACTCTTAGAATTTGTATAAGCTGAGACAATTTGTTCAGCATCAAGCTTTCTAAAATTGGGATCCATTGCAACCACCCTGAATCCAAATCCAAGACCAATTCCCCAACTGCTCCTCCTGAAATGGTCTTTGCAGGTTCTCTCCAAATCCTGCATGAAGCTCTTTGACCAATAAGCGACATCATGAGTTTTGACATAACGGTAGTGTTTCTCATGTCGCAATTGTTTCTCCCCATCAGAAAGGGAGATAGCCTCATTCATTGCTTCCCCTGTGGTCTCTATATTCCATGGGTTGACTCGAATCGCACCACTAAGAGAGGGAGAGCAACCAATGAATTCTGAGACCACCAGCATGCTCTTGTTTGGGTCATTTGCCACTGAATCATTGGAGTCAAATGCCCCTTGCCTGCAAACAATGTACTCATAGGGAGTCAAGTTCATGCCGTCCCTAACAGCAGTGACTACCACACACTCCGCAATAGTATAGTAAGCGATCTTCTCAACCACCGACATGGGTCGCTCGATGAGAACCACTGGGCTGTACCCTTCATGACCGAAGGTCGCATTGATCCTTTGACAGCTCTCCTCAATCTCGTTCTGGATCTCTTTCAGATCCTTTCCTTGGGCCCTTGCTGGATTGGCAATTTGGACAAGGACTGCTCTCCCCTGCCACTTGGGGTGAAGTTTTAGCATGTTCTCAAAAGCAAGCAGCTTGAGGTTGATCCCTTTGAATAAGTCCATGTCGTCAACGCCGAGGAGAACGATTTTTCCGTCGAACTGCTGGCGAAGCTCGTTTACCCGCCACTCCTTGTCGGGGAGGTGGAGCATGGACTGAAGCTGGCTCATGTGGATGCCGACGGGTAAAATCTTGATCCCGATGGTGCGACCAAAGTAGTCCAGGCCAATATAGCCGCGCTTGGATTGGTATTCAATGCCGAGCATGCGGCTGCAGCAGGAGAGGAAGTGGCGGGCGTAGTCAAATGTGTGGAAGCCGATGAGGTCGCAGTTGAGGAGGGCTTTGAGGATCTCCTCGCGAAAGGGGAGGGTGCGGTAGATCTCAGAGGAAGGGAATGGGACGTGGAGGAAGAAGCCCATCCGGAGGCGGTTGAAGCGGCGGCGGAGAAAAGTTGGGAGGGCCATGAGGTGGTAGTCGTGGATCCACACGTAGTCGTCTTCCGGGTTGATCACCTCGATCACCTTATCGGAGAAGAGCTTGTTTGCGAGGACGTATGCCTCCCACAAGGACCGATCGAAGCGACCGCCACGGGAGGAGGAGGAGGCGGAGAAGGGGAGCATGTAGTGGAAGAGCTGCCAGAGGCGGCGCTTGCAGAATCCATGGTAGAAGCGGTCATACAGATCCGGAGAGAGGAAAGCCGGCACGCACTTGAACCGATCGAGTAGCGTCTGTGCCACATCGTCCTGCTCGTGAGCCTCCACGTCGACTTGGAGGGAGCCAACGTAGAGCACCTCCATGTCTTCCGGGAGCCCGTCCTTGAGCTGGAGAAGGAGGGAGTCCTCGTCCCAGGAGAAGCTCCACCCGCGGCCGTCCGGACGGCGGCGAGCACTCACAGGGAGTTGGTTGGCCACGATAATGATTCGCTCCTGTGCCTGCGAGGACTGCACGTCGGAGGCCACGCTGCTCGCCCGCTCCTCCTCCTCCTGCAGCTCCGCCAGCGAACACGGCACCGTCATCACCCTAGACATCCGCCGCAACCCTCGCGCTCCTCCTCCTCCTCCGCCGCCGCCAAGACTCAACGCCTCAAAGTTCCCCGAGGCCAAATCGAGAAGGTTGGTGTACGATCTGGACATCATCTTGGCTTTCCACCGCTTCTTTTCCTGCGCAGAGCTCAGATCAGAAGCGAGAAGCCCTAGAAGACAATGGAGGAGGTATCAAAGACCGCCATGGATGCCCCCACCATGTTTGATGAATTGGATAATGAGGGAGTTGAACTTTCGGTCAATTTTTTACATGCCCCTCGTGTTTATCAGATATTTTAAAAGACTGCTAGGGTGCGTGGTTATTCTTGATAATTTTAGTTATCCATCCAAGGTTATCAATAAAAATCCTGTTTGATTTAGGTAATTAGCAATTTCTGAATAATAATCCATGCCCGATACATCAACAAAAGGGGTATACAATCCGGAATCGAAAAAACTTGGAAAAATAAGGTTTTTATTGATTCCGAAATTAACAATTTTTTTTATATTTTATTCCATATAATTTTAATTATGTGATTATCTGATAATCACATAATCAAAATTTTATACGATAACTTAAACCAACTCCTTGAAGTTTTCTGAAAGGTCCTTCCTTTCATATAATAAATATTTTAATAACAAAATAAAAATATTAGGGTTTATTTTCTGATTCATTTCAAACAATTTAAAATCATGCATATTTATTTTAACGGTAAAAATCAAAACTCTTTCTATTGGAATCAAAGAATGTCCTTTCATTATCATAAAGTATCTTATCCTCTCAGGCGACATTTTACTTCGAAATTATTCTTATTTTTAAGATTGTAACAGCTATAAACTTATAAATATTACATAATTATATCAGTTTCGATCCATTAATTATTATATAATTATAATAATTAATATTAATAATATTAATTAAAATAATATATAATTATTATATCATATGTATAAGAATTAATATATTTCTATAATATAATATTAATCAATATTAGAATAAAAGATAAAGTTATCATTTTAACAATTTTTTAAAAATAATTTCATACTTTTTAAAAGAAGATAAATCATGAAAAATATTTATATTAAAAAAATAATATGCTTTATACAGGGAAAGTCAGACAACCAAGATATTTAACATTCATTATAAATTAATCATAAGATTTATTAAAATAATTATTCATAATATTATTAGAATTAAAATATCTATATTATAATAATAAAATAATTATTAATAATTATTGAATCGTAATTATTATAATTATATAATAATTATATTATAATTTAGATAATTTTAAAAAGTAAAATATATTTTTTTGATAATAAATAAAAGAGGAAGGTTGTCTCACAATTTCACTAAACAAGAGATGTTATTTTAATTTTTGCTCTTATTTTAAATGATGCTTATTATTCATCTTTCAGTCCCATCGTTGAAAAGGTAGAGAAACAAAGAGAAGCTATGAAAATACGAAATTGATTTTGCTTAGATTCATAAGAATGTGACTTTTGGAAGAGAAAATTCAACCTTGTCTTTGGGGATTTTTTTTTTTTTTTTCAAATATCACTGGATAGATCACAATCTTTCAAAAGATAGATGGGAGTAGAACAAATTAGGGTTGTGGATGGGATTAGTCTTGTTTGTTCGATAAGATTATGACCCATGCGTTTGGAGGATATATGCTTATTTTTTCTTGTGCGTGTTTATATATTTTCTTTTGTGGAAAATAAATGAGAATTGTGTGGTGTTTGTAGTGTAGTGTAGGGGTTGTTGGTGATCAACCTAGGGAACCTTGTCTCCTCTATGGAATTTTGTTGGAAATTTTGTTCCTCTATGGAGACAACATGATATGTATTGAATTTTCTTAATATATTTAAAAAATCAATTAATTTTGTTTTTTTAATTATTTTTTTCTTAGTGATGCTTAAAATTAGATATGGATAGGTAGATTTGCATGAATTTATATGGTGAGTTTTTTCCCCTTTCATTCTAATGATTCAAAGTGATTTTCAAGTTTGAAAACTTTGTAAATGTACAGTGATGTGGGGAAGCAATAGGGAACACATGGCGGGTGTGAGACTTGATCAGAACATAGTCATATCAATTCAACCCGACAAAGGGGTCGGATTATGCCCTTGAATTTCGGGAAAGAGTCATATAATTATTGTTCGACCTAAACTGAGCCCGAAGGGGGCTCGACCGAGTGGACTAACTAGTGGGAGAATGATTAGGATATATTTCGAAAACGTGGACGCGCGTGCAAGGAATGCGTGGTAAAGTCCTCTACCACTCTCCTTGAGTCTGATACATGATACTATTTTTAATTGTCTAACTACTTCGTTTTATTGAGTTCTTCTTCTTCCTTATGTCTAATTTGAGCATCGAAAAAGTTTCGCTAAGGTCCACCTTGATCTCCCTTTTAACTTTAATTGATGGTTGTAGCTTCCTTGCTCATTCGTCAATTGTGGGAAAATTTGATTTTGTGCCATCATCATTCCACTAATCTTCGTCGGGCCAACTTGACCCAAAGGTTACTTGATTGCTTGTCGATCCGATTAATTGTCAGTCCGAGAAGAGTCGATCCGATAAGGAATAGAGGCGATTAACCCCTACTCGCGGCAATCCATCCTGAGCTGCCCTCAAGTAGTCAGCCCATCCTTCGATCTGAACAGGATCATATAGTATTCAAACAAGAGTGTCACTCAAGTCAAAAATGGAGGCACAAACATATTTTAAATTGATCCCTAACCATATCAAAAGTTACATGCTACACGATCCAAAAGTACTTCAAACGGATACAATACAATGGGGACAAAGCTATAAGTTGCCTCCTGAACAAGGAGGTAAGCGACATAACGAATAAAAAACTAAATCGATTCTATCATACATGACTACTATGAGTTCTTCCCTACTACAATTAGACTTTACTGCAAGGTGATCGATGTCTTTCCGGTTCCAATATGTGCTTTGTTGTTCTCGCATCTTTTCTGCTCTTCGTTTATGATCTGAATCTCTTCATTTAGACTGGATTTCTTTCGTATCAAAAGAACCTGGAAGTTGGAACCTCTGTAAGAAATTGTTCCCAAAATCCATCATTTGCTCCAGTGTGCACTGTCAATGCTGTCATCGATGTATTTTGATTTCTCGGTGAGTAGACTTCCGCTGTAGTGGGTTCTAAGTTCATATCTGTAGAAACCTTGGTTTGTGAATCTGTTTGATTTTTGCATTTTGTTATATCTGAAAATGGGTGAATATCTACCACTTTGGCTGAAGAAGGTTGAACATCAGGCAATAGAGTACGCAGATGTTTGTTGGTCTTCACTGTCGATACATTCATCTCGGTGGAAATTACATCCAATGGAAAAGGAACAATACTGTCATAGAACATGTCTTCGAATGCTTGACCAACACCTCTGAAAATATTCTCCAATGAATCCAAGGGTGATTCCATTTTCTCAAAAGCCCCCATGTCGATTGCGTGCAATGAAACCATTTGTGGATCTCCTATCGAGTCTGAATCCTCTTCCAAAAACACGATTTTTGGCAATCTCCTCTTCTTGTTCCTCTGAAGCTCCGAGAGGAATTGGGGTTCTTGTATGACTCGTTTCAAGTAGGCAACTAAACTTCCTTGTCTATTTTCCATAGCCTGAAGTCTGTCCTCCAAACACTGTATTTGCTGCTCGATTCCATTGTAATGGTAGGTGTGCATCTGAAGCTCATTCAAAAGTATAAGCCTTTCTTGCTTGAGCTTCTCGATCTCCTCATTGAGCTCCTGTCTCTCAGCTTCTGCTAATGGACCAGACGAGTGGTTCGAATGACTATGAACTGGTTTGCGCCTGTATATGTTTCTCAGAAGGTGTCTCTGTCCTCGAACAAAATCCTCATTCGCAAACTCCCACTGGTCAGGATCTATCTTACGGAAACCCTGGAGGATACATAAGAAACAACTTAGCTTGATTTATCGAAACACTAAGCACTCTTGGAACACTAGAAGATCATTTAGTGCATAGGAAGCAGTTATCTACAATTGATAGGCAAACAATTGATTGTGCCACTGTAATCTGAAAGCTTAAACTGTCAGAATAAACTTCGATATTTCTTGATCTCGTCTGACCTTCCCTTGTGTCAAAGGAGAAGAACTGATCCATTTACTATATTCAAATAAAAAAACATACAGCTTAATCCATGGAAAATAAAGGGACTGAGCTTATAAATTTGATTTGAACATTCAAATGCCTTAACAAAGAACTTAAAAATTCCAACTTGCTAAGAATCAGCATGGAAGTTTAAATCGAAAGATGAATTTTTCTAGGGATTTAAATTGCTCGAGTCACTTACATAGGTATTGAGCTGCCTCACAAAGCTGGAGAAGTTATTGTGCTTGAAATACTTGGGCAGCAAATCCCTAGAAAAATCCGGCAGGCTCCACACGACGAAGCTCGCATCGGAGGCGCTCCATGAGACAATGGAATCCGTCGAAGGATCGTCCACCATGTCGTAGGTTTTAAGGAGGAAAGGGGGAGGAAGGGAATTCGAGCTCCCTCGGGCGCCCTCCATTCATCACCAAGTACCAAAAACCAACTGAAATTTAGGGTTAATGGACACAACTCTTCGTGGAATCAACAAAGTTCCTCGATTCTAACAAGGAAACCGTGATCAGAGCGAAAAAGGAGCGATCTTTCCGTTGGTTTCAGATGAAAAACAAGGAAAGGTAGGGCTTTTAGGTTAGGAGGGACGAAGAAAGCGACGAGGAAGATGAAGCAGAGGAATAAAGATCGCTTTTCATCGACCTTACTATGCATATTTATATGTACTCTAGTTTAAGCGATAAGAAATTATCATGTCGAATTAAAATAATTTCCAATAAAAAATAATAAATTTAATTATGAGAAATTGAAATGCATTTATTTTATGAACAATTTATAATCTTTCAAGCTTTTTAATCACTAAAATTAATTTAAACCTTTTTCCTTTTTATTTAAATTTAATTTAATTTAGGAATTCGTAAGCATGGTCGTCACACAACACAATGAACAACACAATGAACAACGGTGCATAATCTAGAAGGTCAGAGTTTTCAACGATAAAATTAAATCTTTTTAAATTAATCTTCCAAGTTATCATTTTCATTAATACCATTAATATTTTTTTTAAAAAAACTAACACATAAATCTTGCCGAATAAGTAGAGAATTAATTTATAAAATAATATATTTATATGATAATTCAGGAGATAATTTGAAAAAAAAAACCTTGTGTGAATTAAAAAAAAAATAGCGGTGCTTTGATACCAGTCAAATCTTAAGGTCCTAAGGGTGAATTTGATAAACCTTGTAAATATTGGAGGCATTTTGAAAATTTACCTTTTTATTTTTGAATGCAAATTGGAATCACGTGGATGCATTATTTCCATTCACGTCCTCCACTTATTTTTAATTCATAACTATGGACTTGGAAGGTTCCTCTCTTGGTCATATGTTTCCCATTAAATTAATAATTTTCTTTATCTCCACGTGAATTATAAGACTATTTTTCCAATATAGTTTCTTATTTTTATTTTTTATATTTATCATGTGTTGACATATACAGTTGGCTTTAATTTTCTTTTCTTATATTAATTTAAAATTCAACATCATCAATCTTCCTGGGAAGATAATACATGGAAAAAGAGTGAGCTCCTAGAAGATTTAATCATTTTTTTTATTATTTATTTTATTAAAAGATAATATTTCCATGCACATCTTGGCTTACATATGCCCTTATGTCATAAGGAATTTGATTTAGAGTTTATATACTTGGATTCCAAGAAAGAAAAAAGAAAAAGTAGAATAATAATTTTGGGTAAGTAAACTAAGTCCATAGTGATAAAAGAGAATAAAATTCAAGAAAAAGCAATGGCGTAATAAATTTATATTATAATTATTTTTATTTAATAAGCACCATTTCAAGTCTGGCATTTTCAATTTATGATGCAGCCCTTTAGATTATTTATCATTATTATAACTTAGATTATTATGCATAAAATTAATTGATTATTATTTTGAGAGCACCATCATTAACAAGTTCCATCTCAAAAGAGATGGTAGAGGTTACAAACGACTCTTAATTATAAAGAGTTTATGAAACATTCAAACATATTTCAAAGTTAAATTTTATATATTTACAAATTTTAAATTTTACTTTTTTATTCAAATTGTCGATATTATTACTTTACACGATGAGAAAATATCGTGACACATATGACATACGTGTCATGTCATTATTCTATTAGTGAATTAACAACGATAATGATTAGAGGATGTAATGATGTTGGAAAGAAATAAAGGGTATTTTAGTGATTTTGGAATATAAAGGGTGTTTTTAAACGAGAGCCAGGTCAATTACAGTTCAAGAAATATATTTGTTGAGATTTGAATTCAAGTCTTTTAGGTAACAAACTAAGTATCAATATATAAAAAAATATTTCTTTAAAGTGTAATTTAAAAATTAAAAGAAAAAAATAAAAATAATTTCAATAGTTAGATTAATGGAGAAAGATTTTTATTTTTTTAATAATTCAGATTATTTAATTATTTTTTATCCATGATTATAATTTAATATTTATTATTCTTTAAATTCTATAAATAAATAATTCATTTTATTATTTTCATATCATCTTTTTTATTTTCATCTTTCAATTAAATTATGATATTTAATTTATCAATGATAAATTCAAGTAAATTTAGACACTCAAGATACAAAGATGCACTCATGACAATACACAAAGTTCATAATATTCTTTTAAAATAGTAAGAGATACGTATGTTCATTTTATATATATATATATATATATATATATATATATTATAAATTTATAAATTTTTATTTTTTAAAAATAATAATAATTTTAAATCATGAAGAATCCTAATGAATCGTGATAAATTATGAATCGACGGTTTCGAACCGTAAATCGATGATTTCGAATCGTGAATCTAAATGATGAATCGATGATTTCAAATCGTGAATTGATGATTTCAAATCATGAATCATAATTGTTTTAAACATCCCCTTATGCACTAGGCACTGTTCGGGTTGGCTAGACTAGCCCCCGTGATTTACCTCCTCCGTATTGGTCCTGAGATGGATTGACGGGAG
>JBBUKS010477988.1:0-17027 GCA_038050645.1 Hedychium gardnerianum
TTGATCTTTCTCATTGCTCAAAGGGTACTGGTACTTGGTCGCTATCGCTGGCTCCTTGCTCTAGTCTAGACATGATGGGTAGCGCCGCCATGCCTCCGAGCTCCCTAGTGAAAGCTACCTAGCCCGGAGCTTAGGAATGGTTTTGTTGCGTCGGCTTTCCCGCTCCCTTTGGTTGCTTTAGAGAGCCGACCCAATTGATTAGGTCGCTTCGCACCTTGAACTCATGCTCATTCGCCAGCTAATCCCTTTCCACTGCTCCGTGGGTGAATCGACTGACCTAGGAGTGGGTTGCTTGCTTCTTCCGGTCCCGGGTAAGATCAGATCTCCCGTCCGAAGCCTGGGAGTCTAGTTGAGTCCTCTCGTCGGCATAGCTACTTACTTTCCTTCCGCACCTCACTCATAGAAGGAAGAGAATAGTTGACTAAGATTTGTTGACAACAGTGACATGATTTGAACAAAAGATAAGAATTGAAGAAAATGAGAACTTATGAAGCTCGCGAGTGGCAACTACTATATAAAGTCATTCTTCGACTGAGCTCACTGTCCCCAACTTAGCCGAGCCACCGTCTCCACTCCGTGCCTCTGCCTGCGGACGAAGCTTTGGATGGGTGCCCTCTTCTCTATCTATCACTGCCCGGGAACTTTGCCTCTCAGCTGCCCTCTCTTATTGGTCCAGGCACGACTTTCACTCTTCGGGACCAGAGGGACCAGAGCCGCAGAGAACTTCCTTGGAGCCTTGAGAACTGGAATCTTTCCCGTGACTAGCGAGACTTTCTGACCATCGCATTGAGGAAAGTGACTAGCGATAGCAGCCGATCTGACCATTGATTGCTTTATTGGTAGGGTAGTGATAGTTGAGGAAGCCAGTGAGGGCGACCGATCTATTAACGTAGCATACAAGAGGCCATCCTTCCTCAGTCATACTCGATCCGAACCACAGTCAATGAAGTAATGGTCCTAAAGTCAATGAAGTAATAGTCCCACGCTCCCGAACTTCCTTATCGACTGAACTACTGACAGTTGAACTAGACTTCTGACAGTTGAACAAGAGCCTCTCTTTCAATTATCCCGGTAGCCCGGTAGAGTGAGTCTAAATCTGGAGCCTAGCGTCCCCGGGCCCATGTCGAGTTCTCCTCTTCCCGATCCGATGCCTTTCTCGATCGCATGCTCTCCGGCTTACGTGGCATCTTCTTCCTGGTCTCCTCGATCGCATGCCGTCTCTTAACCTTTTTATCAAACTTGACCATTTATCTATCTCAATTCAAAGATAGCGGTTCACGAGCTCCACCATTAATGTAGCTCCATGGTCGCTCCTTCCTTTTTGTCGATTGCTCCCCTCTTTGCCTTCTACTACCTTAGCCCGGGACTCTTCTTTCTTCGGCCTATCCCGTAGCCTTGCCTTAGTTCAGCTCCAACTGGTGGAATCGAACCCTCCCTAGCTTAGTTTGACTTGACGACTGGGGGAATCTCACTCCGAACCACTATCAGAAGAAGGGGAATCGAACTCCCACAGAAAGAACAAATCAAATAAAGGTCCCAAAGCCTAATAGGGTCAGGTACTCAGGTAACACCATATATACTTAAATTATAGCTACCTGAAGATAAGAAAGATTATAGCTACCTGAAGATAAGAAAGAAGAGGGTATGGCATGCTCCCCCGATTGGGATGTCTGTGCTGCAGCCCACACCTGCCGACTAGCTTCATCACCTATCTCTTGTCGCTTCCTAGCCGAGTCACCGACGTATAACCGAACAAAAGAAAATTCCCCCGGTAAACCCTTCTTTCATCGAGTACCCCACATCCCGAAGCATTCCCATTCCCATTCTCTTGCTTGAGTAGAGTGCTTCTTTTCCCCGGGTGTCCTCTTATTCTCTCTGTCCACGGATCACTCACACTTCATAGTCACCCTTCCTCGCCTCTTTGCTTAGTTGAACTTGCTCCTTGGATGGGCTGACATGGTGTGATCTTGCCCTCTTGTTCTTGTGGTTAGGGTAGCTCGGCTTGAACGCAGCATGCAGTGGAGTCGGTCCGGAGCAGCTAGGGAGGCGCTCGGGCACAACTATACTATACTCAAAGGTCAGGTCGATTGCATGTTGGGTGAGATTGCTTCAGTGCTCTTTTGCTATACTATATGCTTCACACATGCTTGTAGAAGAGTCTCTGATTGCATCAAGTAGAAAAGTAGGAGATTGCCGAGCCAGACTAGCAAGATTGAACCGCATGAGTCGGCTCAACATTTATGCTGCGAGGCTCATCCCCCACCCCAATAGGTGAAGCTAGTTATAGTTCCTTCGCATAGGATGGTACCGGGTTTTCACGGATCTCAGGTTCCTTAGTGGATTGCAAAGAAGTAGCTACCGCAGGGACAGTGATTGCCCGCCCTTGCCTGGCGTTGAGTTTTCGTTGGCACCGGCAGAGTCAAGCTACGCGCGATCTCTGCAATCTGGGGAGCACGAGCACCTTTCTGAGCCAATCAAATTAAACTGATCCTCGTATTAGAGTCGTCTTTCCTCTCCGTCTTTAGCCATCTGTCCTTAGCTTAGCCAGGTAATGAACTGGTTCTACTACCACCATTGATTGGCCCACGAAGTGAAGCGGAGCCCACACCATTGATTGGCCCGTTCCTCTCCTTCTTTCGGTTTCGGATGGATAGTGATCGCAGTGACTAGCACTCGTCACTAGTACTTGTTCGCATGGCCATATTATAGCGAACCTCTCCCCTCTCTCTCCCGAGTAGTGAACTGCTCCCCTCGTCCGGTTGGCCTGACACGACAACCCTACTCTTCACTATGAGTCTCAGCCCATTCTTTCCTATTGTGCACGCATAGAGTCGATCTATACCGATTCCTCCTCTCCTCTCTATTGGTCTAATGCTCTCCGGCTCCTACCTAGTTTATAGGCTCAGGTTTAGCTTGTTCTGACTGCCGCATTCCGCTTCGCTTCACTTGGCCCTTCTCTCTTCCCTCCTTTGCCTCTTCCCTCTTGGTTCTCTGGACTCCTGCTCCTTTGTCTCTTGCTTCTCAGGGCTGCAGTTGGTTGTTTGTCCCTCTTCTCTTGGTTTCATGGGCTGTTGAGGTAGCCTCCAGTGCAGGTATGCGTTCAAGTGGCAGAAAAAGACAGTTTCTTAGGTGATACATGCGTTCAAGTGGCAGTTTTGAACACTTGCATGATCAGACTCAGACACCTGCTCTCATGAAATAGGCGTTCAAGTGGCAGTTTTGAACACTTGTATTAGAACTCGCACCTTACTCTACTGAGCCAGGACTAGGCCTATGCAAGCCGCTCCCCTTGGCGTCGCTGTCGCTCGCTCCTACCTTACTCTGCCGCTCAACTCGATAAATATAGTGCCCGCCTTCTGTCCATTCAGCTCTAGAGGCTGGCTATTACTTTGGATTTGATTATCAAGCAAGCAAGCTCACAGGGGCATGAGTCCTCGGCAAGCGCTACCTTGCTTCTATCCATTGCTACCGCTTGTAACTTTAGTTCTCGCTCCTTTCTTAACTCCATCTATTGGGCCTTCCTCTACCTCATTCCCTTTCACACCGAGCTTCCTACACTATTCGTATGCTTTCGTCGTCTTACTCTCCTCCTATCTGACCTCCATAGAGAGGACAAGTGGGATGCGCCTCCCGAAGTCGCTCATGGTAGCCCGACTCCTCGCACCCTTGACAGAAGAGATCGGCTAAAGAAAGACTGAACTTGAAGTTGGGCTTGCTTCGGTTCCGAGCTCGGGTTCACCTTTCCCACTAGAGCAGCTGCCTTCTCTGACTGATGTGATGCTTCGTCACTCTCGTTCGCGCCTCTTGTCCGGCTGCTTCTTATTGGGGGATTATTGAGACTTCAATCACCGGATCTTCTTGCTCGCACCTTGCCCCTCTTTCTGTCCAGACCACTTTCTTTTCTTTCTTGAAAGAGTCCACTCCCCCGCCTAGTCCTCTTGGGAAATGGGACCGGTGCTCTTTCCCTTTGTAGCTCGGCGACTAGACCAGCTCCTCTTAGTTTAGTGCTAATCCGCCCCGCCCTTTCAATTCGTTCGTTTTAGTTGGCTGAGTTACCAGTAATTTCGGTGCAATGCTACTAATCTAATCAGTCGGTAGATATCAAGGAGCGAGTGAAAGGACGCAGAGCTGACTGGCCTGTACTGAATGAACTAGCCCTTACCTTATTTCCTGTCCTTCCGAGTCATGTGATTCCGGTTTCCTTTCTCTTACTATGGATGGTGAGGGCAGTTCCTAGTTGGCCTGGGTCCCACTGCTTGTCCTCGGAACCATAGCACTTTTGACCAGTGACTCGGACTATGAATCGGTGCCAATCACTAGGAATCGGGACCACGTCTCGTTTGTTCCGGACTCTTTCCCGGTAGCATGGCCCCTCTATTCACCCGTCCCCGCCTAATCTCATTATTGATAGGTGGGCGACTGCGCGCTCCCTTTCACGGGCTCTCCTATAAAGCACTCGTCATTCACTTATCCTTTCTTTATGCCTATGGAACTATGCCTATGGATGCCTATGGAACTCGCTGGGGGGCTCTACAGAAGCTATCTCTGCGGATCCTCTGCCTCCTGCCACTATGCGGAGCGGATCCTCTGCCTCTATTGGATCATGCAAGAAGCTATCTTTCCCACCTTTAGAACAGCTATTAGATCATGCAAGACTTCGGATCAAGCTCTCTCTTCCAAAGCATGAACTTCTATTCTATTAATGAGTCCTTTCTTACTCGCCCTCTCTCTTATGAACCGTATGAACCGGGGAAGCCGCTCCAGCTTGATCATCTCCCGACTGACACGAGTGAGCTGACCAGAATGAATCGCCCTCCCAAAGGTCGCCTATGATAGGACCCGGAGACTCTCCCTCTGCGGTCGCATTGCTTGCAGTACCTCGACTGAGCTTTGCCCTCCTTTTCTCTCTGAACCTAGACATTGAGTCGCCTCTTTCAGAGCCTTTGTAGTGCCTCTGCCCTTTCTCTCGCTCGATCCATTCTTTATTCTGGTGTAGTGCCTCTGCCCATTCTCTCGCAGCCAGGGACGGTGCCTGTGACGGGAACCCCTCTTTACTTATGTAAGATAAGAAGAAGGACTGATAGAAGAGGCAGTAAGGACTCTTGGTCGGTCATGATTTGTAAGGATTGCTTCAGATGGAAGGTTGATTGCTTCGAAGCGACTTCTTGCTTGCATTCGATAGGATAAGAAAGGCCTCATTGCATTCGCACCTTTCCTTTCTTCGTGAACCCGCTCCTCTCACTGTCATGAGCACCGAAGATGATTAGGCACACTGTCATTCGCTCCGAAGCTAGATAAAATTGGCTAGGCGGGACTCTTTCCCATGCCATGATTCGTAGATCCGTGATTTGTGATTGGTCCGGCTGAGATTCAATGCCCGTAGTCGATCTATGCAATCCCACGGTCGGTTTGCTCCACTTACGTAGGCCGGAGATAGGCTCGTAACCGGAGATAGGCTCGTAAATAGAACACGCTTCCACTCACTAGCTGCTTCAAGTTATCTCACCCACTCCACTATTAGAGCAGCTACTCTTGCAATCTGTACCACTAGGAGTTTCTCTTCTCATTTCGATCTGAGACAAGCATGTGTTAAGCATATAGCTAGCGTGAGTCAGGATCAAAGTCAGACTAAGCAAAAGAAAGGTGCGTGGGAGAGGCTCCATCTATCTATCATCCATACTAACCTCAATGATAGAACAAGAACGCAGTGATAAGAAGCAGAGGAAGAGACTGGCACGGGTTCAATTCCAATGGGGCGGACTGATCGGGTAGTCCTTTATTAAAAAAAGAATGAATGCTATAGTCAGGGACGAGGCCCCGTAGAGCACGTTGCAAAGAGGAGTCAGAGTCTTGCCTATGGAAGCCAGACTTAGGATAATAGGGAAGAGGGGCTAGGAAGAAGACTCGCGAAGTCAGACTACCTAGATATATATAATTGGTAGGCGGGCTCAGAATTGACAGTGCCTGTGGAGCTCCTGCTTATGAACTGAGGACTTATCCCATTCTTGAATCGGATATCGGATGACTTGAATAAGGTGTGTCCAATCAAGTGGTACAGTGATCAGAGGTCCTCGCTTCGGGTCTTCTTATGCTTTCAGTTCGGTGCACGCGGAAGATAAAGACTCTTAGGGAAGGCCACTCCTGGCGGGGTTCACTACACGAACTGAGAGGCGAGGATTGATGAATCTCCCCTCCTCGCATGTGAAACTCTTTCCTTATCTTTTCATTCACTCAAAGGGTCTCTTTCTACAGTATGGGTACTTGGATTAGGTATGGGTCGGGATCAGACTGACTCACTCCTGCCCATCTAGGACTGAGAAGAGCCCTCCCTTACCATCGGAGTTTGAGGACAAAGCGTACACTCTCTTATTAAGATCTAGTCCCATTTCTTGCAGCGTAGCCAGGAATGCACTCAATCTCTCTTTCCTGGGCATGCTCAAACCGCTTAGGCTAGGGACCTTTTCTCTTTATCTGGATCTCCTCCTCAGTCTGAATTGTGGTCTTTCTGGCCCTAGACTCTTTCTTTTCCTTCATAAGAACATTCGCGACCGGTCGGAGCCCATTCAGTCGCTTCGCCGGGACTAAGGCATACCAATTAGGAAAGGAGGTCGGTCCCGAGAAGGAAGCAGAATGAATATAGATAAGAATAAGGAAGATAAGCAAGTGAGGCCAGTCTTGGAATGCTCGACTGAAGTACGAAGCCAACCGACCAATCGAAGGGTAAGAAAGGACTCAATATATATAATAAGAAAGAGTTTTGAAGAGAGATTCAACCAGTTGATTCATTTTCGAATTTGCCTCAGCAGTGAATGCAATTAGAGTAGAGTTAGTTGTACGCTTTCAGCGGTACGAGCGATAGCGACGTTGACATTATTATCCAAAAGGGAGAAGATAATTGGATTCTTTTTAATGAGTTCGGGATGAATGTAATAATATGAGCGTGCCCTCTTTGACCGGATTCACTGCTGCTGCTGCAGTTGTTGCTTCAATATATGTTTATCCGTCTGTTTGAGGTCGGGATGAAGAGAGAGTGTAATGTGAGTCCTCCGCTGCTCTTTCATTTCATTTTCTTTCCTCTCCCTTCCGGTCTTAAGTAGGTCGAGCAACTTACGCTAGTCAAAGTCTCTCTCGCTTACGCTCGAGCCCTCCAAGAGATGTCATTTAATCATACCTCTTCTTCTTTCTTTTCTCCCCTACGAGTGCATGGTATTTCCCGCCTAGAAAATCAAATAAGGAGTGCATGGTGTCTTCTTTCTCAAAGCCAAGCTACTCCCTCCAGCTAGCTGTCGGAGTAGTAGTGAATGTGTTCCATTCCCTCTTGGCCTAGAAAATGGAATAATACGTTCATGTATACATTCCCTCCAGCTAGCTAGCTGGCACCAGGTCGTGAATGTATACATTCACGTATTATTCCATTTTCTAGGCCAAGAGGGAATTCCATTCCCTCCTGGTGCCAGGTCGAGATTACATTTGAGGGGCATTTCTTTGGGCCATTCACTCTTTCCAAAGAGGGAATGTGTTCCATTCCCTCTTTGGTGCCAGCCAGCTAGCTGGGGAGAGAGAGTCTTGTATTGTATTTGTAGTTTTGTATTGTTAGGGGCGATTTTATGTGATAAAATATTCGACGCGGGGAACCCTACCCTCATTCTTGGGGGCTAAGGAACATGAATATATCTCTTATATTATAGCTGGAAAACCAGTGCCGCTCAAGTTCTCTTCGTAGGCTAGTCTAGCTCGGGCAAAGAATTCGATCTCATATAACTGTTCAAGTAGTGATGCTCTGGAAGTTGGTCAATTTGGCAAGAAATGTTATCCGATATGACTGTTCAAGTAGTACTTTTTCTTCTGAATGAAGGTCAGCGAACAGTAGAGTAGCTAGACCCGTACGTGGAATTCAGGCTAGGGGCAGACGATCGAAGCAATCACAAGTTGCGCAGCCGATCTTCAGAAGAAAAGGAAAGCACTAAAGCAAGGATAGGAGCAGCAAGCAGAGTGAAAGTCTGGCTCGAGAGATGAGTTCTCCGTTCTTATTATAATAGAAAGAAAGGTTCCTCTGATAGGGGATAGGGGTAATGCCAGGAGTCAGTCTTCGTAGCTCGACCTGAACGGAATTGATCTCAATCGTAGGTTCGAATTTGGATATTCCCAGGAGCTTTTGTACCCAAGTTCAGTGCTTGTACCATTCCCAAGTGCTTATATGATAGTTGCCTATTCGTCTATGAAGAAAGGAAGAGTCATGATAGTTCGCTCCAAGAAAAGAACGCAGAACTGAACTGCCGTGGTGGGCTTCCTTGCTGGCTTCCCCCTGCTTTCCCGTGAAAGGCTTCCACTCCTGAATCTCTTTACCGTGGGTGGGATTAGCGAATGCCGATTCATTCCGAAACTTTAGCCGCGTCACATAGTTCGCACCTTGTGAATGGATGGAACTCGCAGCCGAGCTCCTTTACTTTATATAATATAGTAACGCATTCCGCTTCGGAAGGGAAGTTCTAATTCAATTAAAATTCATACGGGGCAGTCAAGTGCTCCTCGATCCAAGCAAGTGTTCATGCAGCTAAGGGCGAAGGCATAGAGAGGGAAGAGTGACAGGCACCATACAATAGTCACAGTTGACAGGCACGAAGAGTCAATGGGACGACCATACCATACATAGAAGAGTCAATGTCAGTAAGGAAAGACAAGACGCTCCCTAGGCGGAGGGCAAAGAAAGAAAATCAGTGTAGCTTAGCTCCCTCCTCCAAGGCAGAGATCGAGAGCTCGCAGTCCTCTCAAAGCGAAATGCTCAAGTCTGAGATCGATCAGCACCCTGTCCCACAAGCGACAGTGATCCCCGGGAAGAGTCCACGCGTCAGATGAATGGCGAGGGCAGAGGACAAGAGACGAGAAGTTGCGCGGCTGAGTTCCCGGAGCTCCGACCCTACCTTAGCGCGATCAAAGCAGTCCTTTCTTTGCAATCCTTTTTTTCAATTCAAGCAAGAAGTAGCTTCTGTTGCAAACCTGGCTATATTGAATAAGAGAATGGGTTGACCTTCCAAGACAACTCTAATAGGTTCGACCAGACAGACTCTATACGGATGGGCTCAGATGCTTCATCTTTCTTATTATAGTATGGGTAGGGAGGGCAAAGGAAGCAATGAGCGACCTGTCCCCTTGAAGCAAGAATCACAGCTCACTCTTCGGGATCGACTACCCTACTTCAAGGAACGAGAGCAGGCGAGATCGAGCATCTTCTTTTCTTTATAAAGTCCGAAACTCCTATCTTAAGTAAGAAAGTAGCTCCTATCTTTTCTCTACTGTCTTCAGTTCTAGAGTCATTCTATTAATAAGAGAGTCAGTTCTTTCGTCTCTCTGATCAGGGAAGTTCGGAAGCTCGGACCAAGGTAGCGGGGCAGTCAACTATCTCTGCCATGCCTTTGGTTGTACGGAGAGCGGGTAAGCTATAGAGCTAAGCGCGGAAAAGAAAGAGTGAAAGTACGGAAACCAGACTCAGATCAGAGGAATTAATGGTGGAGAACGAGAAGAAGCAACTACGAGAGGCGCAGAAGAAAGGAGCGAACAGCGTGACGCCGAACCGGAGCGAGCGGTAGCAGCAGATCGGTTTCAAGGAGGTCTGACTCGTTTGATCACTACCTGGCATCGGATCGTGAAGGCAGAGAAGGCAGAGTGTTCGTCTGGCTCTACCCAAGCAAGAATCATTCATAGATCGGTGAACCAAGCAATCTTAAATCAGAGATCGAGGTGCGAACAAACTGGCAGGCTAGTCAGGGGCTCTGAAGGTGCCAACGAAAACTCAACGCCAGGCAAGGGCGGGCAAGTAAGGTGCGAACTGCCATTCAAAGTAGGGCTGCACTTGGAGTCCCGCAAGGAAAGTTGGTTCATTCTGCCATTCTGAGTTGTATTATATAGCATCTTCAGTAGTGCGGCAGAGCATTGCACTGAATTCTGCCATTCTGAGTAGGATCATATAGCAGCTTCAGTAGTTCAAAAGCATTATCTTTATTTAATATGAGTTCTCCGTACCTATTAGATGAGTGAGGGGAGTCGACTCATGCGGTTCAATAATCAGTCCCAGGCTACGGACCTGGCTTAGTCTTTTGTTCGGTTTCGTAGTGAAAATGCATTATCAGAGTTCGGTTCTACGTCGGTGACTCGGCTAAGGAACGGTTTAGAAGCTCCCATAAGAGGGAGGATCATATCTTCATAAGAGAGTGAAGCTATTAATATAATGAGAATAAAAGAAAAGAACTTCTTTCTCTGATCAGTTGAGCAGTCAAAGATTTTCTTTTCTAATTGAGTTGTCAACAATGAAGATAGGCGAATAAACGGGCTCGGTCGAGGTCAGCGAACTCAAAGGAATCGGTTCCTCGGCCCACGGAGCGGTATGCGTTCAAGTGTCAATAAGTGCAGGTATGCTATTGTCTGCGTTCATACAGTTCTCCCCTTGAAGCAATCATCATTCATAGAACTGATCAGTGCGTGCCGAGGAGAGCAACCTATGAGACTCATATAGAAAAGAAAGAAGGAGCCTAAGGGTAGGGATAGGGATAGATTCTTTCTACGTGTGTTTTTTGAATCACTACTGCCATTCACTCCAAGAGTTCATGGTCCTTTACCATTCACTCCTGGCCTAGAAAATGGAATAATACGTTCAAATTCATGTATACATTCCCTCCAAGAGTTAATGGCCCAAAGCCATTAACTCCTGGTGCTAGCTTAAGGAGGGAATGGAATTCCCGTATTATTTTCTTATAAGAAAATTATTTTCATGAAAATAATTTGGGGCCAGAAAAAAATAATAATACGTGAATGGCCCAAAGCCATTCACGACCTGGTGCTAGCCAGCTAGCTAGCTTAAGGAGTTCATGGTATATTTTTCCAGGCAAATTCTAGTATGTAGTGAATAAAGCCCTACATACTAGAATTTGGAAAAGGATGGAGTAGCTTGGCTTTGAGCCATGCCATTCACTCCTTATTTTCTTTTCTAGGCGGGAAATACCATAACTCTCGTAGGGAAATACCATAACTCTTGTTGCTGCGGCAGAGAACCTATCCCACCTGACCTGGGCAGCAAGGAACGAGCAGAGCAGAGAAAAGAGCTAAAGCAGAGGAGAGGCTCCGTCAAAGGAATCCAAATCAGGAGTGGGTAAGCGAGCCGGGCTCCCGCACGAAGAGCTAACAGAGTCAAGCAATCCTTTTACAGGCGTGGCACTCAAGGTGCGAAGCGAAGGAGGCGGGGCGGACAGAGGTAGGAGCGAAGACTTCCCACCTATGAAGGCTTGAACCAATTCAGGCTCTTCAAGAGGACTAGGAGAAGTCGTCTGGCAGAGTGCCTCAAAGGTTTAGTGCCACGGGAGCGACTGAGTAGAACGGGAGCGCTTGGGAGTTCCCATCGAGTACTTCTTTTATGCTCCCCGACGAAGAGGTCTTGTTCTTCTTTCCATACAATAGAGGGAATCAGTCTCAAAAGAATCTTCTCTCTTTCCGGATACGGGGCCAATCAATGGTGCAGAGCAGGGTGTGCCTAGATCAAACTCTGGAGTGTGAAGCATACTCACCGTCCCTCTTCCCTCTATACTGGCTCGTTAGGGCTCAAGTGCGGTCATGAATAGATAGAGATCGGTTCATGAATAGATAGATCCGGCCCCTCTGTCTTTATTCATTAGTTCAGTCAGTCAATGCGTCATTAAAGGTTGGCTCGCTGTTACGCACCTTTATATATAGTATAGCCTCATGGAACTATAGTATAGCCTCATGGAACTACTAGCACCCGTCCCATTCCCTCAGTCAGTCATCTGCGTCACTCTCATTTGCTCCTACTATGAGCCTGCTTCCCTAGTTGGATAAGATATGGTATAGGCACTATGCTCTCTTTACAAGAGGGTCTCGCCTACACTAGGCGGATACACTATACATAGTAATTGCTTTCCTAGGCAGAGCTTCATCAAGAATGTTGAATGCTAAGACGGGTAAGGGCCACGCCAAGGGCCAGGCGAGACATGGCAGCTTAGGCCTACTCACTTATACTCGCGCTGGCCCCCTCTTTTCTCGGTCGCTTCCTTCAACTTGCATGTCTTATTAAGATAAGATAGAGATGGGCCCCCTTTTCTATCTTCTCATCTCCTACTGTCAACAGGAAGAGTTCCTATAGGGCCTCTCTTTCCTCTCGGCTCCTTTCTTGGCTCGTCCCTTTCTCGGCTCGTCCCTCTGCCTTTCCCTATATGGATTTGACCGGTTCTTCCTAATAGTTGGCTCAGAGTCCGGCGTCACAATGGTTGGCTCAGCGCTCGCTTCACAGAGTCCGGGCTGGACTGGATCGCTCGGTCGCATCAGGAGACTACTTGCTCAGACCCACTTCTTTATTACGAGGACCAATTAGAATGGGCCATGCTCCCTTAACAACCAACCTTAAGAGATCTACGGCTCGCTCGCTTATATGGCTTGCACGGCTTAGACCACAGAGGCAAGGAGAGAGGCTAAGAAGACAATGGTCTTCCTCACGCACATGTGAGCGAGCAGCAACTTCGGCTAGTTCAGACTAGCACAAGACAAGCACAAGTCCACGTCCACTTGGTAATTGCACAAGACGATCTCGTCCTCGCTCTGGTTCAGGTCAGCTACGGGCACAGGGTTCAGCAGAGAGAGTAGGAAGACTTCTTGGCCTGTCTAACCCCACTTCCCTCACGGCACCTTTATAGGCGGCATAGCTCCTGAGTCTTGCTTGCTCACCTGGCTGCTCTAAGGCACCTTTCGGAACCCCTTCCCACGTCTATGCTTTCAGTTGACTGCTCCGTTCTCGCATTCGCTATCGTTCGCGCTATCTTATTTAGAAGTTGAGAAGCTAACTAAGCATCTCGAATCAGACCTTCTCCTTCTCTTTCGCTTGAAAGCTTTGAATTAAAAAATCTTCCCCTTGGTCGCCTTGCTCGCCAGACACTGCCTCTCCACTTCGGCCTCTCTCTAACTATGCCTGGAACTCAGGTCTCAACTACCGGCCTGGGAACTCTTTCTTATATGAGGAAGCTGCACTTGCCTCTGCCGCTTCATAAGTCAGTCAGATTGCTTTGATTTCGAATTGCAGAGATTGCGCTGTCGCTTAACTCTGCTGCTCAACTTTGCTGATTCTCAAAAGTTCAAATCTCGCAGCTGTTGTCATTTTCGGTCAGTCTGAGGTCGTGGGAGGGGCTGGTGAGGTAGCCTTTGGAGGTGCTGATGCCACTGCTATTGCTATTGCTATAGGGAAGTCTCCATCCCAGGTCAGATATCCTGGTCAGTTGAACCGAAGAGCTAAGAAGGACAGATCAATTGGCTCGGTGGCCGGTACTCTTCTCATGGGCTGTTAATAGAGCCATAGTAGCAGGTATGCATTCAACTGGCATAAATTTACAGTTGCATTAGGTGAGACATGCTTCAAATTGTCAAATTCACACACTTCTGCTTTCAAGTGTCAGAAAAAGACAGTTTCATTAGTGAGACCCGCTTTCAAGTGTCAGAAAAAGAAGGTGAGACATGCGTTCAAGTGTTAGTGAAGAACACAAGTATTAGAACAAGACAGTGAGACCAGGCTCAGTCCCAGTTGGGGACAGGACCGGCACGCAGAAAGGTGCGAGGACCCGATCGACACTTGTATATAATAGAATGAGTAGGTCCATAGGAGCGCAGTCAAACAAGTAGTCACCCTTCCCTCCCGGGCTGAGTCAGGTTCTTCGTTTATTCCGTCTCACCTCCTTGGTCGTATTGCTCCCGTCACGTGTATTGCAATTGTCCCAGAGCTGTCGCTACCTTCCCTAGAAGGAGATCCCACATTAGATCCCTTTCTCTCGCTGGTCGGTACTACCGCTTTCGATCAGTGATGCGTGTGGGAGGGAGTCCTGTCCTCACCGGGTAAGAGAGAGGGGTGCTCTGGCTAAGAGCCATGAAAAGGGAGAGGAAGGAGTCAAGCTAGACCGGACCATAATAGGTAGGAGACCTCGGTACGCTAGACCAGGAATGGGAGGGCATGCGAGAGACGAGGAAAGGAGATGATGGCTTAGAGGAGAGGTTCGACCAGACTCGGTGACGAAGGCTAAGAACTATGCGAGGGTGAGTTAAAGGAGTGTTCTAGTTCTGTTCCAAAGATCTTCGCTTCGCCCGGATAAGGAGGATAAGGATAGGAGCGGTGCGAGCTAGTCAAATGCATGCCAATGATCATTCTAGTCTTTGAAGAGTGGAGGTCGGGTTCGATGGAAGCCAGTCAGTCTTCCTTCGGTAATGAGAATAGAGCCTTGGTGTCCTCGGGAAAGAAAGTCCTGTCCTGCCATTTCAATTCTTTATTCCAGTAAGAGCTCTCTCGGGAATGAGGAGGTTTGCCCGTTCAGAATCTCAGTTCCACGGGTGCGACTAGAGGCTTCACGGGTCTCGGATCAGAGGGCTTCTCTTTCTTATTTCTTTCCCCGGGTTCCGGATGGGAGGGCTAATTCCCCGGTTGCTTGCTTCCCGAAGAGCTATGCGAGGGGAGACCAACTCGGTGAGGTGGGCTCGGGAACGGTGCCAGAGATCACAGAGTCAGTGCCCAGTATGCTAGACTGAGGTGCCTGAGATCTGCGAAGGATAGGAGAGCTTCTTAGCTAGCCAGAATAAATAGTTCGAGTGTCTGTCCCGGATTCCCAGTATTCGGTTCTCTTCCCCTCTGAATCTCCGGGAGCAGATGAGTTCGGAGTGCCAATTCTATTATCATAGTGAGGAGTTCCAATAAGAATGCTTTGAAGTCGCTTCTCTTTGCAATCAAGTTCCATGATTTTGACTTTGCCATATTTTTGTTCTTGCCACTGTTGTCAAGTCAACAAATCTCTTCCCAATAATCTTCGGAGCGAATGACAGTGTGCCTAATCATCTTCGGTGCTCATGACAGTGAGAGGAGCGGGAGCAGCGATGAGAAAGAATAGTTGTCCCAGGCTCAGGACTCGGCTTTGATAAATCACAGATCCCAGGCTACGGGAGAAGCTCAGATAGGGGTCCTATGCGATGGAACGAAACTCAACTCCCCCGGTCCCCGCCTATGCGATAGAAGAACGGATGCGAACGAAGGAACTCCAATCCCTGCCTAAATAAATCAACTAAGCCTGCCTAAAGAAACTAAGGGGAAAGAACTCATGCTATAGCTATATATAGATAGAACTACCGGTACCATCCTAACACGGGGAAGACACGACTCACTCCCACACGGGGAAGAGAAGAAAGGAAGGACTCACTCCCAGAAAAAAGAAAAAAGAAAGAGAATCCAGATCCAAGAAAGAAAGAAATAGCTAGCAATAGGGCTTAGAATATCTGGCTAGGCACAGAAATTAGAGTACGGTTCAGGGGCAATAGTTGAGCGGCAGAGTTGAGCGACAGGCAGAGTAAGCGACAGCGTGATCTCTGCGATCCATCAAAGCAAACCATCTGAAGCAACTACGATCTCTGCAATCCAAAGAAATCAACGGGAGCGAGCCAACCGAGCCTCCCACGGGGCGGTACGAAACAGGCCCACCGCTTAAAGAAGAGCAGTCAAGGTCCTTTCCGAGACCACCTAGAGAATATTTTAGAGAACTCGGGATCAGTGAATTGAATTAGAGAAGCCGGCTGGGAACTCCTACTTGCTGTCTTTTCTTGAAAATAGGGAACTCCTACTAGCAGTCTTCCTGAGCACTCCTACTAGCGGATAAAGCCTTTAGTCAGACGGACAGCAAGATCAAAGAATAGAAGCAGGAGCGGCGACAGTTGAATGGTTCTCTGCGCGACAGTTAAATGGTTCTCTGGTTTCTGCGCGACAGTTGAATGGTTCTCTGGTTCTTCGTACGCCTCAGATCTGCGATAGTTCACTTCGTCTGGCTCTACCGGTCTTCAACCATAGGGAGTCCAATCATAAGTTTTGTAGTTCTGCTCGTAGAGGAGTCTTTATTAGAAAGATTTCGAGTCCGATATATAAGCAAAAGTTGTCCCGCTCGGAGATTCAGTGAAATTTGAGAGATTTGGAGTCTCATCTAATAGGAAAAGTAGTAGCGCTCGGAGAAGAGTAGAATTTTTATCGAAAAGTTGTCTGCAAAAGGAGTGCTTTTCTTCAATTTGATTGTTCGGCTCATAGATCGATCCAAGCAAGAATAGATCGTCACCGGGGTCTGGGGTGGAAGACCACCTACCAAAGCACGCCTAGCCGACGCAATGGGAATGCATCGGGAGCACTAATGCGGCAGAAGCCTAACGGGAGTGAGGGACGGGCAGAGAAGGCAGAGTTCAAGAAAAGAGTGAAAGTTGCCTAAGCCCATAAACCCATCAGTGAGTGAGCCTGAGACCTACTGCTGATGAGTGAGTGCGAGGCGGACCGGGATGAAAGAATCAAAGTTGCGTAGCCGACGAGAGAAGACAGCTGAGTCAGATCCCGAGAGAAGGAAAGCAGCGCGATGCTCACTACCCTTCTTCCAGACCAGGGAGAGAAAGGGCAAACAAACAAAGTTGAGCTATGGCAGAGTCAAGCGAAATCAAAGCAATAATCCAGCTCCCTCGGCTCAGATGGGCTCAGACGTTCGTAGTTCAACTTGTTCGGTTCAATCATCAGATAGGGGAGCGAAATAGCACGAGGGGGAGGCATAGTTCCCACCCGGAGCGGAGAGAATTTCCCGCCTTCTAAGCTCGCCCAGCCCACGAAGCACAAAATAAGGGCTCAGAAAGTTCAGAAGAGACTCGTGAACTCGGAGAGGAAAGACCAGACTCTAATAGGATGGGCTAAGGAAAGAGATCCTTGATAGGAAGGGCAAAGTTGAGCAGAGCGAAATCTTTGCAATCTACGGTGCGAGGCTCAGAATGCTTAAGGCAGAGTAAGCGGCAGCTATCCATCTTTTCTTTCGCAAGCGCGGCCCGCAGAGTAAAGCGGCAGAGTAAGCTATGCGTAGCAGAGTCAAGCTTTTGCGCGATCTCTGCCATCAATAGCTTTAAGCGCGATCTCTGCAATCCGCTGCTGAGCCATCTGAAGCAACCAACAATCAATGAAAAGTTCATGCTTCTTCTACGAACGA
>JBBUKS010477997.1:0-17027 GCA_038050645.1 Hedychium gardnerianum
ATGATCGACCCTCAAGAGGAATACCGTACACCCGGAAGACTATGTACGACCTACAGAGCTGCTGATAGCCATTGGAGGCCAGTTGGTTCAGAGGGATACCAAAATATTGGGACACAGAGTCAAAGAAAGGGGATATGGGAAAGCGAAGACCGACTTGAAACTAACCTAGGAAAAGGGTCACGCTCCCGACCAGGGGTTTGTGGGCTTGTTGGTCCAGATGGAGAATCGTCAGCTTATAGCCGAGCGGAGTCCCATATGGTACCCTAACTTCCTCCAGGTCGGAGGTGGTAAAGGTGGACTTCATGGACCCATACCAAGGACCAGAAGTCGATTCCTCTGTCATGACCTACAAAATATATACCCGGTCTACCAAATCCTAACCAACCTAAAGACTCAGGAACCCTGCACCGAACGGGGAGACTTACTAGATCGGGAAGTGCAAAGACCGAGCGGAGGGATCGGACGCTACGAAACGATGACCAAGGAGAAAACAAACAGTCGAAACCTTTTCCGGCGAGGACCTTATATAGCCGCTGCCCTAGATCCTCAGCCGTTGGATCAACGGGCACCGACTTAAGCACGGCGCACGAGGATCATTGGATCAAGCCGCCCACGGATCATCGGCATTGCAACAGTCGCAGCGATTGACGTCCAAACGTGGGCCGGCCACGTGTCGAACAACGGCGATCGACGCATTGTTACCCCCCCCCCCCCGTTAAATAGCATTTATGAAACTCATTTCCCAAGGCGGGTTATGGTCGTCCAGCCTGAGGAACACGCCAAGGTTCGATCAGATCAGGACACCCAGCACAAAGTTGTCCAGTCAGTCGGTCACGCCTCCGACCAGACTCGAAGGGAGGGATTGATGATATGGGTGGTTAAGTTGGGGCCCAACGATAATACGGACAAGTGCCACGCGGCGAATAGTCAATGTCAAAACTAGCTGAACCAAGTTGGGCCTCTCAACTTCCGACCGGACGCGAGTTATATAGTCGACCGGGTTCAGTTACCATAACCCCTGTCGGAAGAAAGGCGATCAACATCACAGACCGAAACCAAGGTATCAGGTCGGGGTATATTAAGCTAACCAACAGGAGGTGCCCTACGAAGCTTGGTGGAAGCATCATGTCCCCAGTCAGGTCGCTAATCCGATCGGATGCACCCTACAAAGCCATGTCGGAAGCATCATGTCCCTGGTCAAGTCTCTAATCCGACCGGATACACCCTACGAAGCCCGATCGGTTGAATTAGGTTCCTGGTCAAGTCTCTAATCTGACCGGATGCCTCCTACACATCCCGGTTGAATGAGTTACCTTCCCGGTCAGGTCTATAATATAATCAACCAGAATGATCTTATCATTGGCCCATGCCTCTGGCATGCCTATAAGGTCTAACTTTGATGCCTCTGATGCCACAGGTATGACCAAGAACATCCCCAATGGTACGACCAGAACACCCCCAACTGTACCCCAAGCACTCCCCTAAAGTACGAGAAATGGTGGTAGTTTCAGACCATAACATGCCCACCCATGCCTCAATAGTACACATCATTAATGCTGGTCGTACACACTTCGAAGGAGTATATAAAGAAATGGGAGTCACTATGGAGAGGAGGTTTTTCCCCTAACCTAAAACATCTTTACTTACTACTTCTTTAATACCTCTACACAATCAGACCTGACTTGAGCGTCAGAGCGAAATCCCCAGACCTCTTGCTTGGAGCTCTCCTTTAACCTTCCGTCTCTCCTTTTGTGATCTGTGCAGATTCCTGACCGATTACTTGGAACGGAAGACCGGCGAAGCACTCCGACCGGCCGTAAGACCTCAGAAGACTTGCAGGATCACTCCGCTCGACTATGATTAAGTCAGTGAATCTCTAGCTCATCGGTGACTCATCCTCTGACAGTCTCCACGCGGGAACACTGTATAATTGATTGATATGAGATTAGACCTAATTGATAGGATGGTGAAATTTAAAGAGTTTCATGTTCATATATCTTGTAGTTAGATGATGGATGAATTGAATTCAGTTTATATTAGGGTTGATGATGCCTAAACCAATTGATTCGTGATTAGGCCTAATTAATTAGGGTATGGTTATGTGGAGTAATAAGGATATCTATATGTGAGGATTAGGGTTGATCTAATTAGAGTTTTCCTAAATGGTTTAGGGTTTGGTTTAGTTCTTGGATTAATAGTAGAACTCGATGTTAATTTGAGTTTCTATGATACAGGACACTGATTCAGGATGAGTACCTTGACTTGTGGATTTTTTCGTCATGACCTAATTGGAGGCGGGTATTTCTGACCTTAATCTCTTTTATTTCATTGACCTTAGTGCATGATATGATGAGTAGATTAGGTTTGAAATTTGACCTTATCTCTTGTTGTAATTTATACCTGGGTTTGATACTTGCTGCTTGTACTTAGTTTACTCTATTTTTAAGCACATACAGTCTATGGGATTTTCCTATTCTGTAGTGTGTACATGTGTGTGGTGTGCACCATAGAAACTGGTCTGTGATTGGGTTATCATGTAGATGGATGATTATTCATGTGGCATAGTTGTATATGTTTGTGATAGCCTTAGGTCATTCATACCATGTATTGGTGGTTGTGCATATGACCTATACATTGGGTTAACTAGGTAGTGTTACATTGTATATGATTCATACTTGTGGCACGAGGGTGTCGTGAACCACTAGTTATGTAACACCCATTGCATGTTTCTGATTTGAGTTGTGGACGCGTTTGTGGCGGTCAATCATTTTTGTAGCGTTTGACATGAGAGGATGATTATAGAGGGGGCATGTGTGTGACGTGTACCAATGTCATAGTAGCATACTTTGCATACTTGTAGTTGTGTTGTTGACACAGATTTGTCGTGTATTTCTTGATATTATAGTAGGTTGTCGAATGTGTAGGTGTGTGTACATGTGTATACGTGTATGATGTGTACACTAGGTGATGTATCATTTTGGTGACTATCATGTTGGATTTGTGGTTATAAACATGTATGTGGCGTGTCATAGGATTGATATGTACTTATGGATGTAGTTGAGTACATAGTAGATAGACATGTGCGATGGTGGGTTTACTTACTTGTCCACCCTCGTGGAGTTGCATGTATGCTATCGGCTATGTCTCCCATTGAGTTGGTTGAGTGAGCCGTAGCATCACGATGATGCATATATGCTATCGGCTATGTCTCCCATTGAGTTGGTGGAGTGAGTCGTAGCATCACGATGATGTATGGTTACTATCGGCTATGTCTCCCATTGAGTTGGTTGAGTGAGCCGTAGCATCACGATATCCATGTATGCTATCGGCTTTGTCTCCCATTAGGTTGGTTGAGTGAGTCGTAGCATCTCGATGTTGCATTGCATGCTATCAGCTATGTCTCCCATTTAGTTGGTTGAGTGAGTCGTAGATGCTACTATTTGGGTTGTTACACCCTACCTACCCATGAGGTCATACGTGGTAGAGTGTTTCTCGCGCAGCCCGTAGCAAGATAGCTACCTCCTGTCTGTCCATGAGGTCATTCGTGGTAGAGTGTTTCTCTCTCAGATAGGGACCCTGACATTTACGGACTGCCCACGAGTATCATTGTAGAGTGTTTCTCCCGTAGTCCACAGCTGACGAGCGGGGGGTGTCTTGGTCATTTGTATACCCTGTGGTGGAACGTTACTCTCATATACGAGACCCCAATTACTGTTACTTGTATCGATATACGCATATGAGATAGTGTACTTATATTGGTTATTGATGGTACAAGGATAGGAGATGTTGTACCTATTTTGTTTATTGATGGTACAAGCATAGAAGATGTTGTACCCATTTTGTGTATTGATGGTACCTGCATACGAGATGCTGTACCTATTTTGATTATTCAAGGCATACGCATGTGAGATGTTGTAGCCATATTCTGTATTATTGGCACTACTCTCGATACTATTTGTAGTTGAGTACGGACCATATATAGTAGTGGCATACGGGTGTTATCATACTATGATGAGTATATTCTTCCTGTGCGACTGTATATCTTTGAATTCCTGTATATCTTTGAGTTATTGTACTTGTTACTGTTCATGCACTATCTGTCTTAGATCCGCTGAGTATTCTTTTGTACTCACCACCCCTACTTCTATTGTTATTTTCCTTGTTAGCAGGATTAAGATTTGGTCGCTTGGAGGATATCTGCCCGCGTCATCCGACTCACATTGAGCTTCGAATTTATTTCCATTTCATTCGGTTTGTTTTAGCTTCCACATTTGTTTATTACGCATGTTTTGTATTTATTAATTTGTTTCTGGATTTCAAATTGGTTTCGATCGTGTACTGGGCATCATAAGTCGGGCCGACTCACAACTGTATGTTTTGGTTTTCTGGTCATGTAGACCACTTTTAATTTTTCAATTGCTTTGGTTATATAATTTTTAGACACTGCGTAGTCGTGCATACTCGGGTAGGATATTTGTACATTTATTACACTGTGTGGATGTGATTACCCATGTGCGGTATTTATAAGTATTTGTTGTGTGTATATGTACCAAGAATATGTCAGCCTGTACAGGAGAGGTGTTGTCAATTTTTCGACGGATAAATATACTCCAGGGGCATGACAGGTACACACGTGTATGGTGTGTATCACAATTCGGTGTATGCGCGTATGGTATGCATCGTAGGTCGTTACACACGTGTATGATGTATTTCATAAGTGTCACCCTATATGAGTTTATGAACTGTATTATGGTATTTACCTTTGAGGAATACTCATTTCATCTATGTGAGATGCTCCTTTCATTTTACACTCCATACCATTGCATGGTGACGACCATTGTCTCCCTTGTGGTCGAGAGAGTCGTCAGTCATATTCCTGCCAACTCAGCCACTTAGGTAGTGGTGTCTGGAGTGGAGTAGTTATCTTGTCTTGCCGCTCGGCCACTTAGGTAGTGGTAGTTGGAGCATCGTGCAGACAAACCTCTTATTGTAGCTAGATAGCTACCCTGCATCCTGACCACTCGACCACTCAGAATAGTGGTAGCTAGAGTGCGATCAGTCTCACCATCCCGCCCCTCTCGGCCACACATATGTCGTGGTAGCTGAAGAGGTACGCCGGAGTGACCATGCTTTGCATATGCATTTGATTTCTGTTGCACTTGCATTATGCTGATTATGCATTTTGATGGACTTATATATATATATATATATATATATATATATGTTTAGCTGACTCACTTTTGTTTGAGTTAGTACCCATGTGTTGGAGTTAGGTTCTTATACTTACTATATGACTGTGTTAGAAAGGTAGACTTGTGTCGTTATGTTGTATAGGGATGTTGGACTATACTCTTGCTGAGTTATTCTTATGTACGACACATGATCATATATATATAATAGAGTACTTCCTACGAGACTGTATGTTTTCTTGATACCCTATTGTTGTTATTATCATGCACTATCTGTCTTATACCCGCTGAGTATTCCTTTGTACTCAGCACCCCTGCTTCTATTGTTGTTTTCCTTGTTAGCAGGGTTATGATTGGGTCGCTTGGAGGTTATCTGCCCGAGCTTTCCTTCTCACATCGAGCTCGGATTTATTTTCGTACTATGTTGGTTTTTTTAGCTTCCGCATTTGATTATTACTCATGTATTGCATTAATTAATTTGTATCTGGATTTCGAACGTGTTTCAGATTGTGTATATTTTTAGTTTTCTCCAATTCTACAAATAGTATATTTTTAGTTTTCTGGTCATGTAGACCATCTTTACTATTTAGTTTTATCATCTATTATACTGCGTGGTTGTGCAATACCCAAGTAGGGTATTTTTATCATTTATTACACTGCGTGGATGTGAATACCTAAGTGGGGTATAGTTATGTATTTATTTTATGATTATGTATCAGGATATTGTCAACCCGTATAAGGGAGGTGTTGTCCATTTTTCGACGGATAAATATACTCTCAGGACGTGATAATTTATTGGTATCAGAGCCACAGGTTGTGAAAGCCTATTTTTCGTGTTTTGGTTATCGCGATTTATTTTCTCGATGTGATTTTTTTGAGTTTTGGGACAAGGCAGCGGCAGGATATCTCCGAGCAATAGGAGGTAAGTTGTTTATTGGTATTGCATATTGTAGTTAATTTTTACCTAGCTGTCTGTTATAAGTATGACCTGAGGTAGATCAGTCACTGTTTGTGACCGTGGTCCGGGTTAACCACGGAGATGATTGTTGAGTCAGTGGTACCTAGACTTGATACCCGAGAGGTTGAGTTTGATAGCATGAGTCAGGCTCATTGCACCCCTAAGAGAGGTTTGAGACTTCGGTCTCAAGTAAATTCACCAATTGTACCAACCCAGACTACTACTAACTGGGTGATGGATAGAACCTGAATACTAGGTTTGACTTGTATAGTTAAGGACAGATATACTCTAGTTCATGGAAACTATGATCGTTTAGAGTTCTGTACTTGGTTAGATAACCAGGAAGGCATATACGAGTACAAGACTTGCACTGACGCATAGAAGGCTGCATTAGCTGCATAAGATCTATGAGATTAGGTCGTTATTTGGTGATTCATCATAAGAGGATTTTCGGGATCAGCCCGTTACTTGGATTTTATTTCGTAATGCTTTGAGAGACATTAGATAGACCATTGTTAGGTAAGAACTGGTAGAGTGCTTACACTCAAATCATATGGTTTAGTTGTATCTTTGCCATCTAGAGAGGTGCTAACCATCAACCAGAGAGTCAGGGGATGTCCCTTGGAGAGGAGGTAAGAGTTGCCATCTAGATCCTCTTGAAGCTTGGTGAGTTGAGTCCAGAACTTGCAAGCATCTTAGTGTTCTCCAATTCTACAAGTAATTTCGTTAGGTAATATACTTAAAATTAAACTTATTACTTTTGTGTTTGCTTCGATGTTTTGAGTGGATCGCCTTAGTGTTATCCCGCAGTCGAAGTTACCCATCATTACGAAGCAATCCATATGATGCTTCCATATTCTGAAGTAGTCCATTTCGTATGGTGGAGGTTCGTGAATGCTTTGCCCCAACATCTCTTTGTGCATCATTTTTCTCGCACAACACAAATTCAAAGTAGTGCGGAAGGAATAATAAAATATTACAAAAAAAAAACTCGAAACGAAAATAAATTTCTTGATTTAGTGGTTGCACTAAAATTAAGCTTCCCCGTTCTGATACCACTTATAGGATCGAGTGCATGTGAGAGGGGGTGAATTACGTGTTTTTAAAACTTTCTTTTCTTTTTCGTAAATCGTTCGGAAAACACGAGTATGTAGCAGAAAAATAAAGTGCAAAAGCAGCGGAAAGAAAGTACTCGTTTGGTTTACTTTATTCGGAGCCTCGCAGACTTCTACTTCAAGACTCATGGCCCTTCGTACCGTATTCGATGGGTAATCCACTAGATGTCTCCTCCAAAACACTTTCGGATGGAGAATTCGAATACAAGATGAAGAAGGTGTAACAACACTACACTTTCTTATGCAAGTACAAATAAATAATAACAAAATGTTACCAACACTTATAGAAGAAACAGTGACGAACTTGTGTGTTGGTGAAGATCTAGCTACAGAAGTATGTTTTGGCGTTAGTTTGATGTAGCAGGGTCATAGTATAGTAGTTTCGGAGCACGTAGCAGTAGTATGATCAAGAAACAACATTTTTAATTCATATCCAGCTGCTGTTCGACGACATTATTTTATAACCCATTGGGGCTGCCTCTATTGATCTGGGACGCCTCCATTAAGGCTGATCTGATTCGTAAAAATTATCATTTATCCACTCCGGGGTGCCTCCAAACCATTCGGAACGCCTCCAACCCATCTGGGACGCCCCCACCCCATTCAGGGCACCTCCAACTCGTCCGGAGCGCCTCCAACCTGTCTGGGTCACCTCCAACCTGTCTGGGGCGTCTCCAATTGCAGGTTAGACAAGACAATCTTCCGGAGATCATAACTCTTGACTCCGGACTCGAAATTAGACTCTGTCAGTGACCATGCATGTAGAATTCAAAGATCTACCTATATCCCTACAATACAGAGTTAGAAAGATATATGCATGAATAGTTTATCATTTATGACTTAGATCTTGTCTAACCACGACCAGGATCTAGTCTCGGTCTCATCTTAGATTTCCAGGTTGGATCTAAGTTGGACCGGCACCTAACATCCCCACTGGGACTCAACCTCACTGGATTCACTCCTTTAGTTTGCTTACCTCACTTACCAATCGCCGACTTCCTTTCTTGATGTCTGATCTCTTGACCCACTAGAGCTTCTTGCCAGAATTTCTCATCTGGACTTCAGCCAGTCATCTGGTCCTCCTTGACCCGACTGGACTTTCTACCAACTGTTTGGTCATCTCTGACCCAGTTGGACTTCCTGCCAATCGTCTAGTCCTCTCTAACCCGACTGGACTTCTGCCTGATGTTTGGTCTTCTAGATCTGTCAAGTTAGTTAGCATGCACACTTAGCTCAAAAGGTTAAATAACAAGAGTCCGACTTTAACCTCATACATCAAAACATGAATTAGATTATCAATGCAAACTGCACCAACAATTATGTCTAAATAGGACATGTATCTATAGTGGCCATGCCTAAGTATGACTTAGAATGGCACGAGAACCATACTATAGGATGGCTAGGAATAAATGAGATGGGAGACCATGTTCAAGAACGGTCACGTAGACTATTGTCAAGAGCTTGGGAAGATTTAGCTTTGAAGTTTTTAGAGGTTCATGGGAGACCATATTAGAATGCCATGTCAAGGTCAGAAGAGGCTCGGAGGGGCAGGATATGTATGAAGCATGGTTGTCGAGTCATGTAGGGCACTCTAGAAGGCCTAGTACTCGAGCCGCCTAGCACTCCAGAGACTGAGGAAGATGCTGGAGTTATTGAGCACCAAAGGTGTTGAGTAGAGTCTCTTGGGACTCCAAGCAATGTGATCATCGCTGTAGGAGGTGTTGAGGTGTCGCCTAACCGAGAGGAGTACTAATTCAACATGTGTTGGGTTGGTTGACATGGAGCTAGACCATGTAGGTTGTTTCTGCTAAGCTAGAGGAGATCTTTACCCAAGGATATCATAACCAAATAAAAATAAAATGGTTCACTCTCTTATTTTATTTTATTCTTAATTTGATTCTTTTCCATTCCATTAATTCATACTAAACTATTATTAATGAGATATTTTTTTAAAACAAAATATAAACTAATATATAATATTCAAAATGTAGCATAATTAATTAACATAATAAAAATATTGGTGTAATTGACCTCTAGTCAAGGTTGACCAAGCTCGAATTAGGTTTTGATGTTTGATTAATATATTTGATAGTTGAGAGAGATGTCAAGTAACTCAAGGTTGATCAGATATAGTGAAGAAATCCAAATATGTCACAGTTGACTTGATAATTGGTAGTTAAAAGTCTAATAGGGAGTTGGCAAGGAAAAGACATGTAGGTTAAGATTGATTGGATACTTTATAGTGGAGAAATCCAAGTCGGTAATGGTTGACTGGACACATGACAATTGGAAGTTCAACAAGGAGTTGGTAAAGGTAAAGTCCACATGGGTCACAACTGACTAAACACTAATTTGGCAATGAGTGAAGTCCTAATAGGTTAAGGAGGACCAAATGTTTGATAATGAGTGAAGTCCTAACAGGTCATGAAGGATCGGATGTTAGGTTATAGAGGACTGAATGTTAGGCATGAGAGGTGAAGTCCAAATAGGTCAAGGAGAATCAGATATTTGGTAATGGGTGAAGTCTTAGAGACGATGACTCTTTAGGTAAGTAAAGTTCTAGTAGGTTGAGATTAACTCAGTATCAAGCAAGGATGAGGTCCTAGTAAGTCGAAGTTGACTTGTACTTGTAAAATCAAACTCGACGCTAGAGGGGGGTGAATAACATTACAAATTTTACAAGCTAATAATTCTAGAAATAAATAAATAGAGTAAGATAAGTACAACAAAAATGAAACTAACTAAGCATTTTGTTAGCTAAAGAAGAAATATTAACTTAGCACAGATCAACCAAAGCAAAAATAGGCACGCGCAACAATAATAAAAATATGAATTTTATTTCTAAATTTCTCCCAAGTGGGGAAACCTTACAAAAAAAATCTAAAAATTAAGCACGATAACAAATATAAGGTAACACAACAAATATAAAAATTACTCTAGATGTTGCCAATCAGAAATGAAGCGCAGGTTGCAGTGTGTCGTCGTTGCAGCACAGAGAGATCGAGAGCACAAGCACAGAGAAAGATTTAGTGAGAATGGATGATTTGAAAGCTCTACCTTGAAGCCCTTATATAACCCTTCTATGTTGCTGATGTGGCACTTATCGGTCGATTGGAGCCTCCTCGGTCACCTGGAGCGTGCTGACATGGCTGCAACGTCTATCCAGTAGATAACTTTGTTCATGCTACCGAGTCGCCCGGACACTCTCCGATCACCTGGGCAAGGTTAAACTTCATCTTGACCGCTCCTCTCAGATCACTGAACTTCATCCTCTACCAATCACCTGAAAGCTTTTGCGGTCATCCGTACGCTTCGATCGCCCTTACCCACATACGGTCGCCCTAACTCACGTACGGTCGCCCTAACCCACGTACGATCACTTGGACTCCTGACTTCACCCATCGAGAGTTATTACAAGTCAGTCACCTCAGACTCCCTCCGTTCTTCTGAGACCGCCAAACTTTGTTTCCGTACAATGGTTACACATATGAGTAGAATAATATTTAAAGTTACTCGCTTTACTGGACTAGATGTCCAACTCCCAGCTGGTCCATCTTATTTGAATTGTCAAATAATCAACTCTCAACTGATTCCACACACTTGGGTTAGTTTGTCAAGCAATCAGCTCTCAGTTGATTCCACACACTTTGACCTTTTTGCCAAGCAATAAGCTCTTAACTGATTCCACACACTTGGACTTGTTTCACTTAGTTCTCAACTAAGACTTTCTTGCTTGGTTCCTAACCAAGACTTTCTTGCTTGGTTCCTAACTGCCTAATTCCCAACCAGGACTTCATTTGCCTGACTTCACTCACCATAAATTTTTCACTACCTAGCTTCACTCACTAGGACTTTTTCACTTGTTAAGTAACCTGCTCCTGCACACTTGACATCAATTAATTAGATCACAAGGACCTAACTTTAACCTTAGTCATATATCAAAACCTTGAGTTACATGTTGTACTCTCAGCATCAATAATCTCTCCATTTTTAATAGTATGAAAACTAAGTTAAAATTAGTTTAAATAATCAAAAAATTATTGAGTTTTATATTAAATGTATGAGATTGGAAATAATATTAGTGCAATCATACATAAATATATCAATTTAATTTTAACTCCCCATTAATTATAACTCCCCTTTATTTATAAAAAGATATAAAAATTAAAAACTTTCTTATATTTAGCTTATACTCTGATTAATTTCTCTCCCCCTTTTTCATATATCAAGATGGATTAAATATCATAAAAAGTGATATAACATGAGCTATATAAGTAGGTAGTAATAAAGCCAGATAAGTAAGCAAATAAAATGCAATCATATTAATTCTACATAATATTCAATTAATATCTACAAATGCAAGATGGAGTCAAATAGACCACACAACTATAAGTCACAGAAAAAGTCAACACATGCAAAATAAGTCAATCATAAACATAAGCTATTCTATCTTGCACAAGTCAAGTCTCCTTTTAAGTGTGCTAAATTCGGGTTCTATTAGGAGTTTTGCGAATATGTCTACTATGTTAGACTTGGATTCAACATATTTGAGTTTAATGTTATCATTTAATATGTGTTTTCTAACAAAATGTTGTTTAACTTGTAGTATCGAGTGCACATGAGAGGGGGGGTGAATCATGTATTTTTAAAACTTCTTTCCATTTTTAAAAACTCGTTTAGAAAACACAAGTACGCAGCGGAAAAATAATTAATAAGAAACGGCGGAAAGAAAGTACTCATTTGATTTTCACTTGGTTCGCAGCCCAACGGACTACTACTCTAAGGTCCACGCCTCTTTAGGACATTTCCGATGGGCAATCAACTAAAACCCTCTTCCAAAAAACCTCCAGAAGAGCAATCGATCACACAATGAGGGAAGTGTAACAACCCTACACTTCCATATGCAATAACTGAATTAAAGTAAATGAGATACAATTACTTCATTACCAACACGTGAAGATGAAGAAGGGTTGAGTTCGTATGTTGGTGAAGATCTTGCTGTAGAAGATGGTTCTGGCGTTAGTTTGATGTAGTAAGGTCGTAGCACAACAATTTCGGAGATTGGGGCAACAGTATGATGAAGAAATAGCATTTCAAAGTTATTTTCAAGGCTGTTGTTCGAGACTTGTTTTATAACCCATTGGGGGCACCTCCATTGAACCGGGGAGCCTCCATTGAGGCTGATCTGATTCAAAAACTATGACTTTATCCACTCTGAGATGCCTCCAAGCTATCCGGGATGCCTCCTTTAGTGCCACACATCAATAGCCTATGAAAACCCAATCCTCGCAGCTTATCTACGCTAAGGTGCCTCCATCAACCCGAGGCACCTCCAATGCTGAGGTGCCTCCAATCACCCGAGGCGCCTCCAGCGCCTTTGGCTCTGAGGCACCTCCAGCTCCTTTGCGCTGAGGCGCCTCCAATCACCCAAGGCACCTCCATCCACTTGAGGCGCCTCCAACGCCTCTGGATTCGAAGCGCCTCCATCCACTTGAGGCGCCTCCAGCGTTATTGACCAAGGATTGACTTTTGCCTGCAAGAATTGTTAGTCCAAAAAACCAAGCTTGCAAAACAGAGTTAGATAAATATTGCATGTACAAATTATATTTGTGACTTAGATCATGTTTAACCACGACCCGGATCTAGTCACGGTCTCAACTTAGAGTTCCAAGTTGGATCTAAGTTGGACTAATGCCTAACATCCCCACTAGAACTCGGCGTCACTGGATTCGCTCCTCCAGTTTGTTTACCTCACTTACCATTTGTCAACTTTTTTTCTTAACGTCTCCTGACCCACCAGGGCTTCTTGCTATAATCCCATATCTGAACTTCAGCCAGTCGTCTGGTCCTCCCCGACTTGACTGGACTTCCTACCAACTGTTTGGTCCTCTCTGACCCAGTTGAACTTCCTACCAATCATCTGATCCTCCCTGACCCGACTGGACTTCAGCCTGGTGTCTGGTCTTATAGATTTGTCAAGTTAGTTAGTCTGCACACTTAACTTAAGAGATTAGATAACAACAGTCTAACTTTAACCTGTTGTCATACATCAAACCCTAGGTTAGACTATTAGTGCAAATTACACTAATAATCTCCCCTTTTTTTATGTAATGATAACCTGGGTTAAAGTTAAAAAAATTAAAGCCCTTTATGGCTAAGTAAAATAGTAAAATATATGTATATATAAAATTTTGAGTTTTCTCAAAATTTTCTTAACTTAACTCTTATCGTATAAAATTTTGAGTTTGAGTTTGTTTTGTATAAGAGAATTTTAAATTGAATTTTTCCTTAACAACAGTCATATTTTATATCCGTCAAGTTAGTTAGCTTGCACACTTAGTTCAAAAGATTAAATAATAATAGTATAACTTTAACCTGTTGTCATACATCAAAATCCTGGGTTAGACTATCAGTGCAAATTGCACTAAGAATTTCCCCCTTTGGTGAAATAAAGAATATATGTGAAGAAGGAGAAGGTAAGCTAATGGTATAAATGTTATTTTTTCTAGTTCTTAGCAAGGTCAATTTTGGTATATAAGAACTCTACTTTATATCTAGTATCACAAAGTTGACTTATGCAAAGTAAATTAAAACTTAGATTTTCTACAAATAACACTTTCTTAATGAATAATTTTGAATTTAAAATTATGTTACTTGACTAAAGTACTTTTAGTTTTCCGTTGTTTCTGAAACAAACTGTCCCCATTTCTTTGAGTTTGAGTGAAGTAAACATCTCATGGTTCCCGGTCATGTGTCTCAAGCACCTTTTGTCCAACATCCACTCATGTTAGATTTGACTTGCCGAGATTTTCGAGTTTGACTTGGCGATGAGTGCAGTACAGCATACCTATTCTGTCTTTGCTTCTTTGTTTTTGGTACTTAGTTTTTCCCAAAGTTCTTTTGCATCTTTGACAGGTCCAACTTTCTCAAGTTGAGATTGAGTTAGACAACACATAATTATAGTGATCACTTTTGCATTTGACTGAGCTTCTTGCTTTATGTTGTTCGACCACAAGTTTAGCTGACATAGTTCACCGTTTGTGTCTCTTGGCATATTGGCTTCATTCTGTATGCTTTTCCAACATTCTGAGTGTAGGATCGGGTGGACTGGCTAGAAGGGGGTGAATAGCCTGTAAATATAAAATACAAGTTTCTCTTGCTTCTAGCTAAGCAAGAACACACACAAATTAAAAAAGAAATAATATAAAAAAAATAAGAGACTGAGTTTACTTGGTTTACAACCGAGGAGGTTACTAATTCAAGGTAGTGAAAGCTCCACTAAAGAACTCCTTCAGGCAGAGTAGCCTCTTACAGCGTTGAACATATAAGAATTGAAATATAGAGAGTATGAAATTGAAAGTGAGTGTGTGTTATACTAAACTAGAAGACAGAGCCTCTATTTATAGCAAACTGGTCAAAATGACTATTTTACTGATGTGGCATATTTGGGGGCACCCCAGACGAATGGGGGCACCTCTATCAAGCTGAGTTATGATCCACAGCTAATGTTCGGTTGATCTGGCGTATTGGGGGCGCCTCCATTGAGCTGACGTGGACTCCTACTGTTATCCGCTGCAACGACTATGTTTGGATACTTGAGACGCCTCCATTCAATGGGGGCGCCTCCATTGACTGTTGGGTGAGGTGCCTCCAATGCATCGAGGCGCCTCCAATGAAAAGCATGTAAGGCGCCTCCATTCTATGGGGGTGCCTCCAGTGCCTGGCTTCACCAGGGCACCACCATTCTTCTTTCGGCTCGTCTTGGGCGATCTCTAGTTGTATGAAGTTGAACTCACCCGAACTCAACTTCGACCCCTCGAGCAGACTTCCTCCCCGTCTTCTCGTCCCTCGAATCGCGTACTTCTTGCCTCGCATCCCTCGAACGTCATTCTTCTCGCTCCACCAGTGTACTCTTCCGTAGCTCCTCGTCCCTCGGATGCACCGAGCCTGTTGGCTCCCTTCCCATGTCATCCTTCTCGCTCGCTGCATCTTCTGCTCGACTTCTTGTGTTCCTAAGTTCCTACACACTTAGATACAAGGCATCAAAAATACACAGGACTAACTTAACTCGGTTGATCAACATCAAAACTACCCCAAGGTACTTACACTAAGTTGGATTTAAGAATGTCTTCCATCCTTCTCTTCCAACTGGCAAAGTTGTTGTCATCGAAAAGAGGAGGGTGGGTTGTGATGAATCCTTCCTGCAAAGTTATTTCTGAAAACACAAATTTATTCAAGTTGTATTATGGTCTAGGACAGGGTATTATTTTGGTTTTGAATTTGGTTTGGTTGTAGTTAGGTCTAGATTTTGGTTCGGGATAGGCTCGAATTATTAATTGATTTGATTTGTTTGTTTCGACTCAAAGCACAAAGTTTGTCCTATGTTAGATTCAGGTTTTTTGCTTTGGGCTAATTGAGCAGGAGTTTCCTAAGTTAGCTTCTAGGTAGTGGCAAGGCACAGGGGCCTTCTTGATCAGAACAATGACCACCTCCTAAGACAAAGCTAACCTAATAATTTAGCACTAAATCAATTTTAATACAACGCCTTGGTCTAACTAGTTTAGAGTGAGGTGAGGTAGCTTCGGCTAGTTCCACTTGACTAGATGCACCAGGTAGGGTACTCCTTACCCAACCTAGACATGCACCTATCCAAACTTTCCTAGCGTACTATCAGCTCAACCCGCTCTGATATCAAATTATAGGATCGAACTCGACGCTAAAGAGGGAGGTGAATAGCATTATGAATTTTACAAGCTAATAATTCCAAAAATAAATAAACATAGTAAGATAAGCAAGGCGGAAATGAAACTGACTAAGCATTTTATCAGTTAAAACAAAAATATTAACTTAGCATAGATCAACCAAAGCAAAAATAGGTACGCGCAACAATAATAAAAATATGATTCTTATTTCTAAATTTCTTTCATGTGGAGAAACCTTAAAGAAAACAAATCTAAAAATTAAGCGCAATAACAAATAAAAGGTAACACAACAAATATAAAAATTACTCACGGAGAGACCGAGAGCACTAGAGCAAGAGCATAGAGAAAGATTCAGTGAAAATGGATGATTTGAAATCTCTACCTCGAGGGTCTTATATAGCCCTCCTCTATTGCTGATATAGCACTACACAATCGACCGGAGCCTCCCTGGTCACCAAGAGCATGCTGACATGGCTGCAACATCTATCCAATAGATAACACCGTCTGTGTTACCCCGTCACCCGGACACTCTCCGGTCGCCTGGGCAAGATTAAACTTCATCTTGACTGCTCCTCTTGGGTCGTTGAACTTCATCCTCTATCGGTCTCCTAAAAGCTTCTACGGTCACCCGTACGCTCCAATCGCCCTAACCCACGTACGATCTCCTAGACCCCCCGACTACACCCATCGAGAGTTATCACTAATCAGTCACCCCGAACTCCCTTCGATTGTTTGAGACCGCTGAACTTTGTTTCCCTGCAATGGTTACGCGTAATAAGTAGGATAATATTTAAAGTTAATCGCATTTACTTGACTAGATGTCCAGCTCCTAGCTTGCCCATCTAGTTTGAGTTATCAAGTAATCAACTTTGAGCTGATTTCACACACAGGTTTGTTTGCTAAGCAATCAACTCTCAGCTAATTTCACACACTTGGACTTGTTCGCCAAGCAATTAGTGTTGGTGTAGGGAGCACCAGAATCAAATCTATATTTTGATGTTGTCAAAGGTTCAAAGTTAAGTCTTATTGTTATCTGATGAACTAATCCAGTGTGCAGGATCTC
>JBBUKS010478015.1:0-17021 GCA_038050645.1 Hedychium gardnerianum
GCTGCTACTCCGTTCATCTTCATGGTACCACATATCTCATAGAACGTCTCCAAGTGTTGATTTGGATCTTCGTTGGGTCCACCCCCATATTAATTTTGTTATACCATGGAAATTACCGTCGATTTTATTTCAATATTAGGTCTTGTGATACTAGATCTGAGGCCCCTTGTATAGGGTGTTGCATAGTTTTTGAGCGGTTTGTTTGTCATATCTGAGTGTTCTTGCTCTTCTTTTGAATTACTTTGCAAATTTCTTCTTCTTCTTCTAAAAGTTCTATCTATCTCTAGATCAAATGAAAATAGATTATCTGCAACTCTGCACATATAAGAACAAACTCTGAATTAAGTTTTTGTGTAAGGAGAAAGAGAAAAAATATAGTGTGAAAGTAAGAATGGATATTTTTTTTAATTATGAATGTATGAAAAAAATGAAATTGTAATATTTTTGGATTATGTAATATGTAAAAATAAAATTATAATATTTTTGGATTATCTATATATGAACAAAAGAAACTATTCACAAGTATATAAAATGGAAATTTTATTAACAAAAAGAAGAAAATGTCTATGCTAACTAAATCACTAATCACTAATGTTAATCTCAAACATTCCCCGGCAAGTGCACGGTACGTAACCGCAAGTGCACGGTAACGCCGTCAGTAATATAAAAGATTATTGTATCCACAGGGACTTCAGATTAATGCACAAGTGACTTTGTGAAGGAAGTTATCTAGAATAATCAAGTTGTGAACTTGTGAACTTAAGAGAGAGAAGTGTGGGAAAGAATTGAGAAAGAGAGAGAGAGAGAGAGTTGTGAGGTCTAGGTCATAGTGAGAGGGAAGTGAATTGTGAAGGTAGGTTTAGGGAGCGATTCTAGGCTTTCAGTTTCACTATGATGTTAGATAATGTCCCTATAACATGTTCATCTCTTAATTCTCAACATTACTCTTATAAACTAGGGTAAATTCATATGTTAAGGTCTTTTAAATATAGAAAGTGGAATATGTGTCAGTGTCCTCTGTCACCAAGGGAACACGTGTTCGATTGAATGAGAATTCTTTGTCACTAAGAATGTCTCGATTATCTAGTCTAGTAGCAACCTTAACATAGAAGCAAAACCCTAGATCTACATGCATCATTCATATACACATTTCGTCAAACAAGCACAATGCACAACACACATAGTATAAGAGGTAACATCTCATAGAAATGAAAAATTTGCATATCCATAGTTCATACATCATCAATCACATCATAGTTACTCGCTAATCCTAGAATATAAGAGATATACTCCATAGGCATGGAAAGAAAGCACAAAGACATCAAATGAAACATTCAAGCTTAGTCTAGAAGAAAGAGGGAAAGAATACTTAGTTGAATGTTGTCTCGGTCTTTGAGAGTGCTCTCCTTGCTTGGATGATGATGGATCGGAGAAATCCTCCTCAGATTGCCGGAGAGATCTCTGGAAGATGAAGTGTGAAAGGACCTAGTGTTCTCTCTAGAAGGGAAGAACCACCTCCCTTTGAGAAAGGGGCAAAACCCTCTTTTATAGACATGGGGCACGACCGAGGTCACTCCCCTCACACGGCCATGTCTAAGAGACACGAGCTTAACTTGAGCATCTATTGGGTGGAGGCACGGTCGTGCCTATGAGGCACGGCCTAGACTTGAGCATGAATTGCCAAAGAGACACGATCATGACTCAAGCTTGCACAGGCTAGACACACGGTCGTGTCTGTGAGACATAGTCATGCCTTGACCTAATTCATATGTGTCACATAGCTGTGTCTAGGAGACACGGCCATGCCTTGAGCTTCTACTGAACCTGAGGCACGACCTGAGCTCTGGCCATGCATAGGGGGCACGACCAGGGTTTTTCCTAGCTGCTCTACTTCCTGCTCTGCTTTTCTACTTTGCTCTCTGTAAAAGTTCTATTTCTCTCCAAAACGCATCCTGTAGATGAAAACACAAAATGAGCAGATCTCCAAATAATATGGAGTAAAATGTAGGATAACATAAAAGAATGAAGTGCGATAGTGTAGATCAAGCCAATGGAATATAAGAAGATGTATGTTAAATAATACATAATATGATATATAATCTATGCACATCAAGTTGGCTCGAGTTTGGATTTTGATGTTTGATCAATATGTTTGTGTGAGAAGTCAATTAGGTCAAGATTGATCAAATACTTGAAGTGAAAGTCTAACATGAAGTTGGTAAAGGAGAAAGTCCAAGTGGGTCGTGGAGGACCAGATACTTGGAGTTGAAAGTCCAATGGGAAGTTGGCAAGGGAAAAGTCCAAGTGGGTCATGGAGGACCATACACTTGGTTTTTGAAAGTCCAATGGGAAGTTGGCAAGGGAAAAGTCTAAGTGGATCATAGAGGACCAGACACTTGGTGATCGAAAGTCCAAGTGAGTCAAGGAGGACCAGATGTTAGGCAATGATGAAGTCCCAGCAGGTCAAGGTTGACTAGATGCTAAGTAATGAGGAAGTCTTAATAGGTCAAGGTTGACCAGATATTGGACAACGAAAAGTTCCAATAGGTCAAAGATGACTAGATGTTGGCAGAGGAAGTCCTGGTAGGTTAAGGTCAATCAGATACTAGGCAAGACCTGAATTCATGCTTGAAAAGGCTAAACTTAGGATTGTCAATTGATTGGTAAACCCTAAACCCATAATCTAGGTTTAGGGGTTGGGCAATCAATAGGTCAACCTAAGGAAATCGATTGGGTCAATCGATTGGCTAAATTTTGCAAGGGAACAAAAGCTTGAGGAATTGATTGGGGCAATTTATTCAGCCTATGCCAATCGATTGGGGCAATCAATTAGCCAAAGTTCGCAAGTGAACAAAATACCTTGGAATCGATTGTGGTAATCGATTGGTAGTGATTTCTCCACGAACAGAAGGTGTTGATCGCTACCGCAAGTGCATAGTTACGTCATAAGTAATAAAAATATCAATCCCACAGGGACTGAGGATTGAGCACTAGTGAGTCTGCACAATGAATTATCTAGACAATTGAGTTGGTTGTGGAAGCTTGTCAACTAGAGAAGGAGAGTGAGTGAGGTCCAAGATGGAAGAGGTTGATTGTTGAGAGAGAAGATGGTTTGAGAAGGTGACCCTAGGACTTCCATTTCATATTAATGATAGTCAATGTGCTATGAACTATTCATTTCCTAATCCTCCATGTTTACAACTTTGTAGGTGTTTCTAACCAAATTACTGGTGTGACCCTGTAAGGATCACCCCGGAGTGCTTACATCATTTGCTTCCAAATGTAACACTGTATCATTAAGGGCTCCCCAGTCATATAGTCTATATTACACAAGACATTTCCTAACACAAGATGGTGAAAACCCATTAAGTTATAGTTAGCTAATCCCTCATGGAGAATTGCCCCCAATTCAAGGTGATAACTTTAGAAAGTTCAATTAAAGGATTACCCTCTATCACTAAGGGCTCCTCGGTCATACAATCTAGAGCAATCCCCTCTACATGGTGACAATCCTTCATATCCACATGCGAATATTTCACATACACATTAAATCAAGCATAAGCAAAGCATAACACATGGAACAATTGATAAACATTTCATAGAAAGAGGAAATTGGCAAATCCATAGTTTGTACATCAACATCACATCAATATTTCTCCCTACATCTAAGAATCAAGGAGATACACTCCATTGCAGAGGAATTACAATACAAAGATGAGAAAGAGAGCATTCTAACAATCAAATCCTAGAAAGGAGAAGAAAGGAATGCTTATCTATGACTTGTCGGCGTCTTCGGATGAAATCCTCGCTCCGGATGTGGACGGATCATTGGAATCGATGTGAAATTGGACCTTGTAGGTTCCCACAAGGGGGAAACCTCCCCTCCCTTTGAAAAGAGGATCTAGAACCCCTTTTATAGGACACACAGCCGTCTCCCTCACCCACACGACCGTGTGAAACCACATGACCATGTGGCTACTAGAGCCAGGTAAAGGGACACGGTCGTGCAAATTGGCACGACCAAGATGTGAAGAGTCTCTAGGAAACTCACACAGCCGTGCCTTTTGGCATGGACTGTGTGAAATCTTGATTGGGTGAAGGGCTCTAGAGAGGCACGGTTGTACCATTTGGCACGGCCAAGCCTTTCTGAAGTTTGGCATGACCGTGCAAAAAGGCACGACCTGGCTTTTGTTGTGATCTGGTCAGCTATCTGGGCAAGGCACGACCATGCCATTTGGCACGACCATGCTTTGTTCTTGATCTGTTGAAGAAGCTGGATGAATTTTGTGAGGCACGGTTGTGCCCTTTTGCATGGTCATGTCTCCAGGCTGATCTCGTAGAGGCTTGCTGAGGCACGACCATGCCCTTTGAGGCACGACCACAATAGTAGAAATGGTCAAGTTTGCTGCTCTATAATGTAATTTATCTCCTTTTTGGTCTCGAATCTCTTCCTATCAAAGAAAATACGAAGAGAGTAGATCTCTGGACTAGAGGAGAAAAAATATGACAATAATATAAAATAGAGTGCGATAAATTATATCATAGTCAATGAAATACAAATACATGTGCGATAAACATGTCTAAAAATATATATAATCTACGCACATCAGCCGACCAGTAGGACGTCGGAGCTTCCATCTCCGGCAAGAAGGCACCGTCTAAGCCGAGTGTAGCCGGCGGACAACAACCTGTCCGCTACCACCCAGCCCACTTCCGTCCACCTCTAAGCTTTGTTCTGGCAAGAAAACCTTGCTGTTGGAACCTTAACACCTCTAGTACATTGTCCCTCATCTACAGCGACTTCGTGGAAGCCAGACAATGAGGAAAAGGTCTAGAAAGCTACTTTTTTCAGGACCGAATAGCAATCTCTTCGGTTGCTTCTCTCCCTTGCTTTGTGTAGCCAGTTGCTCTCGCCTCAGGCACAAAGTTGAATCCAGGACTCCCTCTCGGATCCATCATCTCCCTAAATTAAGCTAGTACCAGATTGGAGATGAAAACTCATGGCTTGCAAAGCCATGTCGACAATATCTCAATATGGATATTAATAGAGGCAATCTTTCCAAAGGTTTTGATTCTGATGGATGCTAGCCTTGTGAGGCTAGCAAATGCTCTCTACAAGGTTTGATTATGTACTCATAGGTATATCTTCTAACGAAGTTATTATTTTCTATGATTATGTCTGACGGATGTGTGTATTGCTGCGTTGTAATAATTTAGATTATTATCATGCTTCCGCTATTTGTTTATCGAAACAAAATTTTAAAATGTGCATTCGAAAAACCAACAAGGGGGGGGGGGTGGGGTGAATATCAATTTGTCTTTTTTCTTGTGTTTCATTGTTTGTTCTTTTCTATCAGGGTTAGTCATAGCAAAATACAAAATAACAAAACATAAGACAGAAAACACGCGGGATTTACTTTGTTCCCAACCCCCTAGGGTTGGTACTCCAAGGCCTTTGTCCAAGAGGTGGCCCATCCACTAGTGGTCTCCTTTCCGGAACTTTTCTAGAGGCGCAGAAACCCATCTTATAGATTTACAAGCACAAAGAATATAAGATTAAAACAAAGCTTATAATAAGAAATACAAACAATTTGGTGAGCCGATCTTGAAGTCTTGAGCGCAGTGCACCTCACATGGAACTGTAGGATCGAACCTTTGGTCATACATCAAGACCTTAGGGTTAGAATTTTAGTGCAAATTGCACCAACAGGAACTTCCCTGGTCGTAGAGTTTTGGGCGTGTTTTCATTGAGCACAGAGTAGTGGAGTCATGGTGAATTGATGTCCTGATGCTTTGGTCTTTGTTGCTTATATAAACTTATTTCGGGCGCTTGGAAGGCCTTCCGGGTGCCCCTAGCATGATGTCTATCCAATAAGAATCAGTTACTGCTTATTTGACTCGTTCATATCCAGGTTTGGGTGTTTGGAACCTTTATGGGTACCAGGACCTTTTCAGGATGCCCAAACTTGTCTACGATTTTCGAAACGCTAGGGCACCTGGTCTTGTTCTGGGTGCCCGAACCGTCGGAGCACCTGGACTAGTCCAGGATGCCTAGAGTAGTCCAGGTTGCTTAGAATCAAGTCTAGTTCACGCTGGACTTGACCTAGCTCCATCTGGTTTGCGTTTATATGCTCCCAATCTTGCTTCCAGCTCCATGTTCTTGCAAGACAAGCATACAAATACAAACAAGCAACCAAGCCTAATCTGTAAGTCTACATGACCTACTAGGCTTACCTTTTACTTAAAGTTCACTCCTCCAAGACTTCTACCTAGAGATCACTTCCCTAGGATTTTTTTTTGCCAAAGCCTCCAGTCGTCCAGACCCACTTGAACTTGCTAGTCACTTGGTAGACTACTCATCCTTGCCAGACATCCCATCACCTTGACCTACCTAGACTTTTGTCTAACATCCAGTTCGCACTAACCTACTAGGTCTTTCCCTTGCTAGTCATTCATTCATCCTTGACCTGATTAAACTTTTTCCTAACATCCGATTCTAACTAACTTGTTGGGTCTTTCCCTTTCTAGTCATCCAATCAATCTTGATCTAACTAGATTTCTCTTTGCTAGTCATCCAGTCAACCTTTGACCTTGGTATCAGATGTCCCTTCGTGTAGTTCGACTAACTTGTCCCATAGGTCCTTCACATTGATAAAGAGTAGACCCGATTGAGTTCTTCCTTCGTCAAGATGCACTGGAGGGTCTGAGTTGATTTAACGTCAACCTCAATCTTCTTCTTTGTTGAGTTGTCCCACTTGTTACATTCTAATGGTACTCCTTCTTCATTGGTGGGGAGCGTGAATTTGATTTGGATTACAATTCACATCTCCGCTTGGGTCCTCAAGTGATACTCCATTCGACCCTTCTAGTAGTCGAAATCATCGCTGGAGAAGAGGGGCGGCTAGGCCATGCTATACCCTTCTTGATGGGCCATTTAGAAGAAAGCGATTTTCATGGAAAAAGAATGAGACAAATATACCAAGACTTGGTCTTGGATTAGTAGTGCCTGAGAGAGAGAAAAAAAATGAAAAATATAATAAAAAAGAATAAGATGGAAAAAAATCTACTCGAACGGTGGTTGCATCAATTTAGAGCGCCCCTGCTCTGATACAAATTGTAGGACCAAGAAAAGTGCTAGAGGGGGAGGGGTGAATAGTATGTTTTGCTTGTTCACATTTTTGCAAACTTTTTTTCTTGTTTTTGAAAGTACACGGCGAAAATAGATAGAAAACAAAACACAAGAACACCTTTGTTTGTACTTGGTTCATAGCCTATGCTGCTAGTCCAAGGGTCGTGGTCATTGATCGCTTCTGATGAGTAATCCACTAGTATCCTCTTTCTCTAAAAGAGAAAGAGATGTCTCCTTTACAAAGAGTTTGGAGCGGGAACATGTTTACCATCCTTATAGAATAAAGCACGAAATACGAATAATAAAGAATTACACAATTATACCAACAAAAGAAAATCTAGACTTGAGAGTAGTCGTAGGAGCAACGTCTTGGTATTACATTGGCATTTTTAGAGCGAGACAAGAGTTGGAGCACTTGAGAATTAATGTCTGAGCATAGTCATGAGGCCTTCTTTTATAGGCCTGGTTGGTCAACCAATACCCTTGATTGGTATATTGACATAAACATCGGATCCAGATCTAGTCAATTAGTCTATTGATCCCCATGATCGGTCTACCGATCCGGCCTCGACCAATCTCGTTCTTCCACATCAACTTGTCGATGAGTCTCCTTTGCCATGTCAGTAGCTTGGTCCTTATCTTTGACTAATCCCTCTTCCACGTTAGCAGGTCAAAGTTTATCTTCTTACCAGGTCAAACAAGTTATCCTTATCCTATGCCACGTTAGTAATCCGAGACTCAACCAATCCACGTCAGATGCTACATTAGCAAAATGAAGGACCTAGTTGACATGTTAGCTTTCGGTCTACCGATCCAGCTGATTGGTATATCGATCCTATAAAATAAGGTTAGCATAGAGAAACAATAATATCAAATTGTAATGAGTTTGACAGTCGCTTGACTATCCAATCTCGACTTCGGAATTTGAGTGAATCCTTTGGACAGATCAACGCCTAAGGCTATCCCACAAATGGAACTCGTCCTTACCCATTCTTCCTTTCAGAAGAATCAATCCGCTCTAGGATAAATTACTTGATGCCAAACATTTGATCCTCCAGACCTATTTGGACTTTTGCCCAACATCTTATCCTTGACCCTCAGGACTTCCTTCGATGTCCGGTCCTTGCTGACCCATCGACTTGCTAGACGTTCATTCCACTGACTCATCTTGTCTTCCCACTTGGTGTCCTCGATCTGCCAAATCTTCTTTGCATAGTATCTGGTCCAATTGACCAACTAGGGATTTACCAGCCTAGTATCTAGTCAACTTGACCAACTAGGACTTCTTAGGTTGAGCCACATGCACACTTGATCAATCTCGTTAGATCACAATTAACCTTAACTTTGAACCTTTGTCAATCATCAAAACACAGGTTAGATTATCTGGATCTCCCTACACAAACAATGGGTCCAAGAATATTTGAGTTTGACTAGATGAGGAAGGGTTAATAGTTGATACATTCTTACAAATACACAAATAATACATTTGTTTGATGTTAGTAGGCATGCATGTGTGTACCAATAGATAATGTCTAGTATTATATGCAGTCAAAACAATGATAATAAAAGAAATAGACAGTCGATAATGCAAGAACGTAACATGGTTTGGCAACTTCCTCCTAATCCATGACTATCTCATTTGGTGAATGACTCTAAATAGATTTCATTAAACTTTCCCCTTCACTAAAAGTAATGAGGGAAATTTCTTACAATTTGTACCTATGATGATTTTTGGTGCAGGTAACACCAAATAATCAAGCCTGTGTTTTGATGTCTGGTAAAAGGATTAAAGTTAGACATTATGGATCTGATATGGATGTTAATGTTGGTGCAATTGTCCTTGGGTCAAGGTTGACTAAGTTGACTAAGCTCGGGTTGGCTTGAGCTTGAGTTTTGATGTTTGATAATATATAAAATAGAAATTAAGTAGGTTAAGAAAGGACCATATACTTGACTTGGAATGTCCTAATTGAGGTTAGGCAAGAGAAGACCTAGTTGGAAACTAAGCAAGGGAAGTCCTAGCGAGAGGCTAGATAGTGGAGGACCTAGTAGGGAACTAGGCAAGGGAAGTTCTAGCGAGAGGCTAGGCAGTGGAGGACCTAGTGGGAACTAAGCAAGGAAAAGTCTTAATTGAGGTTAGGTAAGTGAAAGTCCTAACTGAGGTTAGATAAAGGAAAGTCCTAACTGAGGTTAGGTAAGGGGAAGTCCTAGCTGAGGTTAGACAAGGGAAAATCCTAACTGAGGTTAGGAAAGAGAAAATCCTAACTAAGATTAGGTAGGGGAATGTCCAATGGGAAGGTTGGCAAAGGCAAAATCCAAGTCAGTCAGAGAAGACTAGACACTTGGTTGGTTAGGCAACAAAAATTCCTAACTGAGATTAGTCAAGGGAAAGTCCTAACTGAGGTTAGGCAAAGGGAAGTCCAAGTGGGTCAAGAAGGACAAAACACTTGGCATGAGTGAGAAAGTCCCAATAGGTTAAGATTGACTACATGTTGGGCAACAGGAAGTCCCAACAGGTCACGGATGACTAGATGTTGGGCAGAGCAAATCCTTATAGGTTGAGGTCAACCAGATACCAAGCAAGACCCAAATTTAGGCCTGAAAAAGCTGAATTTTGGGTTACCAAAGTGTCAATCAATTGGTGAACCCTAAATCCTGAATTCAAATTTAGGGTTGGGCAATTGATTGACATAATAGATTGAGTAGCACCCAATCAATTGGTGAGGATCACCAATCTATTGGGAGACTTTTCAAAAGAAAAGAAGGAGATGGAATCGATTAGTGCAATTGATTCCAGCATCACCAATCGATTAGGGCAATCAATTGGTTATGGGTTTGTTGTGAGGAAGAGGGAAGTTGTGGAATTGATTGGAGAGTAGGCTTAATCAATTGGCCTAAGCCAATCAATTGGATTGAGCTACCATTCGATTGGGAGCCTGGTTTTTCATGATGGAACAATAGTTGGGGAATAGATTGAGGCAATTGATTCAGCCAGAGTCAATTGATTAGCTAGAGTTCTCGAGTGAACATAAGGTCTCTGAATCGATTGGGGCAATCGATTAGAAGCTAATCAATTGATTTGTATGACTCACCATTCAATTGAATGGGTAAAAAGGAGCCATTCTGCAGGTTTTCAACAGTCGAGCTGACGTGGTAATCGATTGGGGGTAAGGCTAATCGATTGGGAGGCACTTTCCAGCCCAAGACAAACCCTAGAAAAAAGGGTTCATGAAGCATTTGAACATACCAGTTCTTGAGAAGTTAGAAGTGAAGTGCTGCTGCATTTCCAAGCGATCAAGAAGCATTTCCAAGCAACAAGATAGCAAGTTAAGCAAGATCTTATTGTAAAGTGTTTACTTTCATTTTTGCTTGTGTATTTTATTGTGTTCTTGTGAGAACAAGTGTATGAGGCTTCTCTGCCTCTAGAAAGTTTCTAAGAAGGAGACATTCATAGTGGAGCTATGAGTTTGCTGGTGTGGACTCTTGGATTAGTCACCTCATGGAGGTGGATACCAAGTAAAATCGAAGGTGTTAGCATTGAGGAGTTTTTGCTACAAGTTTCCGCTGCCATTCAAGTTCAAGAAGTGAAGCGAGCTATTCACCCCCTCTAGCAAATACCAGTCCTAACAGTTGAGTGTGTAGGATATTTGAAAGGAAAAGTCCTAGTGGGTAAGGTGTACCAAACATTAGGCAGAAAAGCCCTAATGGGTCAGGAGGATCAGATACTTGGCATAAAAATCATAGTGGATCAGGAGGACAAGACACCATGCAGAGAATGACCAAATGAGTTGATGAACTAGATATCTAGCAGAACACACTTGATGGGTTAGCAAGACCAAACATCAAGTAGGAGGAAGCCTTGGTGGGTCGATCAAACACTAAGCAAAGGAAACCCAAACATGTCAACTGGATTGGATGTTTTACAGGTAAGTAAGGTAAGTTCTGGAAAGATCTTTCTGAAAAGAAGGTAGTAAGGACATGTCCTAATCTTGGGATAAACCTTAGGCATTAATATGACTAAGAAATCAACCCGAATTTCAAAGTCCAGATCAAACAGTGTTAACTATTAAAATTAGAAGCATGCATTATTTGTCTATTTATGCTAATTTTATTTTGCAAGATTATTGATTGGACTAACTTTGTTTAATAGGAAATAGAGTTTTTTGATCGACCAAATGTCACTATTGGTTAACCGAACGGTTTGGGCGACCGATCCAAGAAGTTCAATCGACCAACTAACTCAAAGATAAGATTGATTGGGATACAAAAGAAAATAACAAGATCAGTTGACCGTTTTGGTGGATCAGTTGATTGAAAAAGCGGATCGAGCGGGATGCAATCAGATTCTTGAAGGAAAACCATGGATCAATCGACCGGTCTTGGGGATTAGTCGACCGAAAAAGTGGATCAAGAAGGATGCAATCTGATCCACAAATGAATCTAAACGAGAATGCAGAACAGTGTCTAGATCGGTTGACCGAACTAGATGATCAGTTGACCGAAAAGAGCAAAATCTAAGCACGAATTTGGTGCAATTTTATCATGATCAGTTGATTGGATATGGTGTTCGATCGACTAATAAAGGGTTATAAAAGAAGGCTCAAATATAGAGGCCCAGTATCAAGTTTTTAGCAAGTGATTCAACTCTCTACTTTGTTAAGCAAGTTCTGCTCCTTCATGCTTCATCTACATCCGACAACCTACATCGAATTCCTAATCTCAACATTGTCCATGACATATTTTATTGCATTTCTTTTATAATAGAAGTATAGTAAAGTTTTACTATACTCTCTCCAATTGTAAGAGGTATCTCTGTCTCCTAAAGATTTTTTGAAAGAAGAAAATGTAGAGATTGCCTATTCGAAAAATGATCCAACGGATCATAGGCCTTGGAGTAGCAATCTTAGAGATTGTGAACAAAGTAATAGCTTGTCTTAATCTGTGTTTATTATTTTTCTTGATGCATTTTGATTTGTGTTGAAATAGAAAATAAAGTTTTAAACATTAGATATTCATCACCCCCCCCCTCCATTGCATTTCTCGATCCTACAATGATCACAATAAAATCTATACTCCTAAAAATGAAAAAAATGTAAAGTTAAAAGTGAGAAGATTACCAAGAGCCTTTAAGCTTGTCCAAAACCTTGAAGACCTTTGACAAACACAAAAATTTGATTGCAAAAGTGTTAGCAACAATTTCATGGAACCATGTGATCTCAAAGATCCTCAAGAGCTTTTAAAGGAAACCCTCTAATGGCTCTATTTTACACATTCATTCATTAATCGGTTACAAGTAGCCATTGAGCAACCAACGGGTATATGACAAATTGATTGGAACTCTTATTTAGTCAATTTCATAAAACCTTTAGTTGACTATTTCTTGAAAAAAATAATTATTCATTGAACCCTCAGACTCAGTCATATCTTTGATCAACTATAATTCTACAATAGAAAGATCAACCTCCTAGTCAATTAAATTTAATCATTGGTCCTCCATATAAGCCTTCACAAAGTCTTGCGATGGAGCTATATGTTGTCAACTACAACTAGGAACTTGTTCTCTCTCAATGGAAGGCTTTAACTAAGCCACTAGATAGTAATACCCCTACCTAGCTAAACATACCATTCTCGATGATGTTGTCTAAAATCAAAGCTCAAAATTATAACCACTCTCTTAATCTCACAACTTTCATGCCTCAAAGCCTTAAACCTCATCAATGCTCCTCATTTTCCTTAAGTGTAGTTCATGTTAGGTCTTCGGCACATCAAATGGACCAAGTTCCTTGAGCTTGCACCACGTGTCATCCTTGTCTCCTTGTTTGAGTTCATCTAGCTTCAAGCTACCCTAGATTGATATTGGGATCATACATTCAAGCTAGGGGGGTTGAATATCGAACATTCCTTGATATTGGGATCCACAAACACTTGCTCAAAGTTTAATTTAGTAGTTCATACAAAACACAATGAAAATTAAAGAAAATATAAACAAACTAATAACACAATAATGTAACATGGTTTGACAACCTTGATTCTACTCCACATCCTATAGATCCTTTAGGCGGATCACCTTTGAACAACCACTACTCTTTCTCTTTCTAGAAACTCTTCTGGAGTTGGTGAAAACTCTTACAAAACTCTTGGGAGATTTGTTAGGCATAGTAGTGATTGTTAGAGGGGGGAATAGCTTGTTTTGTGTTGTTAATGTTCTATACAAGAGTAATATGTAGTGGAATTAAAGAAAGAATAGGAAACAAAAAGGTAAACTAGGAAACACTAAGATTTACGTGGTTCACAACCCCCAAATTGCAACGTCCACAGCCTATGCACATGGAGTCCACTATCTTTCTCTGCTTTAATTAAGCACTGGATATCTCTTACAATAATTAGCAAATACAAGAATGTAATGAATGTGATGAAAGCTTTGAGAAAATAAAGTATGGGCATGATTGCACTAAGTGGGAAGAGAACTCGGCGATGATGATGATTAGCAAAACTCCAATCGAAATGGAAACAATAACTGATTGAGTGAGAGGAGGATGAATTCAGATCTCATGAAGGAGTAGGGAAACACCTTGCTTTTTTCCCAAGCTCCGATGACAATGAATCGATCTTGGCGTCGGGTGCGAACAGGAAGATGACTCTCGGGTCTGGATGAAGATGTACAATGAACTATTGAACAAGGAAAATCCCTTAACCTCATTTGAATCGAGTGAAGATGGCCAAAAGAAGAGAATTCCTTTAACTTCTGGTTGTATCTTGTGGTGTAGATGGCCGGCGATAGATGGACTTGCAGATGAAGACAATGATGGCTAGAGCTCCGATGGACGCGAAAATGAAGATCAACGAGGAAGGAAAATACCTTGACGTCGATGGATGAAGAAGGGTGAAGCTCCGTAGGCCGGTGGTGGAGGTGATCGGTGATCCTCATCTTTCTTCGTGCCCCTATTCAAAAAATAATGATCCCTCTCTATCATGGTCGATCGTTGGTGGATGGCTGTGGGAGGAAGAAGAGCTCCGGTGGAAGATGGTTGAGAAAGGGAAATCCCTTGACCTCCGGTTGTGACACTCTAATCCTCTTCTTCCTCTGCTCCGCCTCCTCCCGCATAATCTCCTCTATAATTGATGATCTCCTCAGCCACTGTAGCTTCTCAGTTTAAATCCGATATTAGATCTGAACGACCATCCAAAAACTCTCTAGATCTTATCAATGACTGGATCAGTTCAGATCTGGAACAAAGGCTTTAGATCTTGATCAATTGCTATGATTTACTCTCCTTTGACTTAGATGGGCTAGTTTTTTAATGGATGGCTCAAATCTCATTGAATCTTGGATGAACAATCCAAATGGCTCCTGATTGGATCTCCTCATTTAAACCCAGAATTAAGCTCAATTTAGATTGATCCGACTCGAATCCATTGCCCCTTGATTGCCTACAAAGACCACATTCAAATAATTAGTCATAATTTCACAAATAAAAGATAAATTGCATTAAATCCCAAAAATGAACCCAACTCATGAAATGTGGTATAAATACGAATTAAAACACATGAGTGGACTAAAATCATGAATTTAGGAGCCTAAATAATGTGATAAAATGATGGTTATCAAGCATCATGTTGGTGCAAAAAGAACTATACGATTGAACCTAAGTTTTGACATTGGAAAATGGGTCAAAGTTAAATCATGTGGTATTCTAATGTGCTAATCAAGTTCATAGGAAAGCCCTAGTTTGGTTAGACAAGGAAGTCCTGGTTGGAGGGACTAGGAAAAGAAGTATTGGTCCAACTTACTAGGCAAGGAAGTCCTGGTTAGTAGGATTAGGTAAGGAAGTCCTAGTCGGAGGGACTATACAAGGAAGTCCTGGTTAGAGGGATTAAGCAAGGAAGTCCTGGTCGGTGGGACTAGGCAGGGAAGACTTGGCAGGTCAAGGATACTAAGCGATGTAGGTGGGCAGGATTTGCAAATCAAACATTGGGCAAAGGGATGGGTCAGTGACGACTGGACATCAAAAATTTTGAGGTCAAGACAGCTGAGTAAAAGTCCAAACTGTCAGGTGGACTAAGGTTTGATACCAGATAAACTCTCCTGAGTGAAGTGGTGAGGACACACTCTCGGAAAGAGAGTAGTAGGCATTGGTCAACCTAAGATTTCACGGGATTTGAGACCAGATAGCTTAGAAAAATGTCAATCATAATGTTTATTATTGTGCTAACATTGTAATGCAGGGATCAGAAGTTGGCTAAAATTAGTGACTCCAGGCGCCCGAAGAGGTTCTAGGCAACCTTAGGTCTAGGAGCCCTGAGTAGGTCCAGGTGCCTTGATAGTTCATAACCGAGCCCCGCGTCTAGTTGAGGTGGCACGTTGTGATTGGGTGGCACACGCCAGTAACTAAGCGCCCTTGAAAGGATAAAGTTGATGTAGAAAGGGGATAGAGCTTCATCAAGATGCTATCACATCAATAGTCTAGGCGTCTAGAAGGGATCCAGGTGCTTGGAGTTAGCTAAGTTACTGATGGAGTTGAATCAAATATGCCAAGTTGGAGGCACCCTAATGAGATCTAGGCACCCGGAGTCATCTATAAAAGCAGTCTCGAACAAAAGTTTTAGGACATAGATTCCTACTATTCTTCTAGTTACACCATGCTTCGGAAACATCGTTACGACGTCGAAACACTACTCCGACAACGACACTCAAGTTGATATGCATTCATTGTTGGTAACTCTCATTTATTGTACTTAACTATGTTTCATTGTAAACAATAAAGCTTTAGTGGATTACCCGATGCAAGCAGTCAACGATCGTGGGCCTTAGACTAGCATTCACTAGACTATGAACCAAGTAAAAATGAAACCGCATTTGCGTTGGGTTTTCATTATACTTCCGCTACTAACTTTAAAATGAGAGAATAGGTTTTTCTGAACAATTGAAAAAAGCGTGCATGTTTCTTGATCCTACACATCATACTCAATTTCAAAGGTTTTAGAAAAATCAAATACTATGTGTTAAATATGGCAAGTAAAATAATTAAAATTATGTGTGTTGACCGGGGAATAAGCTTAAAAGGAATTTTTGAATAAATTTAGAAATTTTTCTGGATTTAATCGAAGCTAATTGGAGGAATTCACGGGGATATAAATAATAGGCTTTCAGAAAGCATGTTTGGAATATCAATTGTCACGCCCAGGAGGGTATTTATCCGACGAAAATCAGACAGCACCTCCCCTGTACGGCGGACAATATCCTGCTATATAATACATCAAATACCCCACATGGGTATATACAAACATACAATAGATAAAAATACCACAACCACTCAGTTAATGTATCTAAAGTCCAACAATACGTATCACAAGACAACTAAACAAAACCACAGACTAATATGCGTGCCGACATGACTTACATCACAAATAAAAAGTCCAAGAATCAAATCACAAAGCATACTCAACATAATGCACTTATTACAAAATCATAACATAAACCAAATGAAAAACCAATACCAGAGAACGATACGGAAATCAAAACCTTCCGGTGACTCGAGACAGGCAGACTGGACTCTCCCAGCAACAGGAAGAAGATCTAGCTGATGCCTGAGAAAATAAACATATACAACAGAATGGTGAGTCCAAATGACTCCGCGAGTATATGAAAGATAGTGCATGATAATAAAGCAATAAGAGATCAAGGGAACATACAGTCTCATAGAATGTACTCTATCATAAATATGATCATGTACCATATATAATAATAACTCTGCAATGATATAGTCCACATCTCTAACCAGCATAACAATATAAGTTTACCATTCTAAAACAAACATGTATCGTACATAACAATAACTCTGCAATGATATAGTCCACATCTCTAACCAACATAACAATATAAGTTTACCAT
>JBBUKS010478026.1:0-17020 GCA_038050645.1 Hedychium gardnerianum
AACCATGAGGGCCTAGGCCCAAAGTGGACAATATCATACCATTGTGGAGATATCTAAATTCCTTTGGTCCTAACAATCGGTATACCGATTAGGCTAATTGATAGACTGATTCAGATCTATAAAAGAAGTTTTGAACAGAGGCTTCAGACATCAGTTGCTCAAGTGCTCTTATTCTCGCCTCGATCTGAAATGTCAATGCTACGTCGAATCACTACTCCGACAATCGTGCTCGACTCTAGATTTTCTATTATTGGTATAATTGTCTTGTTTACTTCGTCTTTGTGCTTTATTCCATTAAGGAACGATAAATGTGTTATCATTCTTTAGTTTTTTGTAAAAGACAAGTCTCTTTCTCAAAACTCTTTTTCTCTTTTGAGAAAGAGATTACTAAGCCGACCATATATAATGGGATAATATTTGGTTATTGTTGTAAAAAGAGATTACTAGTAGATTATCCATTGAAAGCGATCCACCGTCACGGACTTTGGAGTAACAACTATAGGTTATCAACCAAATAAAAACAAACATGTTTTTTGTATGCTTGAGTGTTCTTTGTGTTTATTTCCAGTGCCTATCTCTGAAAAGATAAAAATAAGTTTTAAACGATTAAAAGTAATATGCGCTATTCACCTCCTCCTCTAGCGCTTCTCCGATCTTACATGATCGATCAATTAAGGTGATCATTGACAAAATGAGTTAAGTCACATCAACTTTTAGGACTTCGAGACTTATCGATCAACTGATAGATTCTATCGGTCGACCAAGATGAGATTGATCATAATCATATCTTGAATTTTAAGGATGATCAGTCGATTGATCCATTTGAATCGATCGATCGATTAAGTCACGTCGGTAAGGTTTGAATTGTCAAATTTTAACTATGTATGATTAAGTGTTTGCCCATATATATTATTTTAATAATCTATATAAATAAATTTATTAATCTACAATAATTATCAATACTGAAGTAATTACTATTATTTTTTATTTTTCTGTCAATTTTTTATTTATCTTTAGGTCTGTGTTTCAATCACGCTTGCACAGGTGTAACTGAGTTAATACTCAGATGATAAATTTGCAATAGAAGAGTAAAATTTGAATCCTCTAGAATTTATTTTCTTAGAATTAATTAGAGAAAATATCTAGAGGTATCATGATTTATTTAATTTTCAAATGTCTTGGGACGGAGTTATACCTTGGACTCGAGTTTGAAGCTGGAATGAAACCACGTGGATTGGTATGTTGACGTAAAACGTCGCCCCACAGGTTGAGCTGGATGGGAGGAGTTGACTATGACCCGGTCTTACTTCGTCTGCCCGTTTCCGACCGACGCCGTCCACCCTGATTCCAAATTCTTCGCTTTCTCTCCCGCCGCCTATGGAAGCGCTTGCCACCTCCTCTCATCCGACAACCCTCCTCCTCGGTCGCCACCGCCGCAGACGGCCAGCTTCGTTCTTCCCCGCCGTACCCGCCACCGCATCCTTGGGCGGACGATTCCCTTTCCTCCGCCACTCCCTCCCACGCGGTTTCTCTTCCCCACTGCCCTCACTCTCATGCTTCGCTCTCTCGCATTCCTCCCTCGGCTTCACAGGTATTTGAGCTTTGTGCACATTTACATTTACGTCGTGAACGGAAATGATGCCTGATACGTGTTGGTTACTTTTTCTAGGTGAAAACGATGAGGCCTTTAAGTTCGCAGAGGCTGCCAACAACGGAAATTTGGTTCCCCTTTTCCGTTCCATCTTCAGTGATCACCTTACACCGGTGTTAGCCTACCGTTGTCTCGTGAAAGAGGATGAGCGCGACGCTCCCAGCTTTCTCTTCGAGTCAGTGGAGCAAGGTTCCATGGGTACTAACGTTGTGAGTTCCAATTCTTGTCTTCCTTGGTTTCTAATTGCTTTTATTCGTCATGTTGCATTGAACAATCAACATGGTCAGGGTCGTTACAGTGTTGTGGGAGCTCAGCCGGCCATGGAGATCGTCGCCAAGGGATACAGCGTGTCCATTATGGACCACGAGGAAGGCCACATGACGGAGGAGATTGTTGAGGATCCAATGCTAATTCCACGGAAAATCATGGAGGGTTGGAGCCCTCAGTTAATTACAGAGCTTCCTGATGTATTTTGTGGTAACTCTTATTTTTTTCCCCACCTTTTCTTTTTGCCACCAAGAAAAATTGCATATTGCATGCAGGTGAGCAATAAACTTCACTAGCCACATTATTATTCAACTGATGCCCCTGTGTGTTTGGGATAACATGGGAAGGCTAAAAGGATTTAGGTATTGAATGCTACCTAATTGGCTTTCTTAGAGACACTGAAACTTTATGTAGGCTTAGAGCTTGCTGTAATCCTCAAATTTTGATCCTTTCTAATAATTTATGTGTAACTAGTTGCATTACACTGACAAAATTTTTATCTTCTTTTCAGTTAGAGGTGTATCAGCTTTTTCAATATAATACAGCCATACACAATTAGGACTAGTGGTTGTAGCTAGATAGATGGCACATAGAGAAAAACCTTCTTGATATCTAATTGCTGCCAAAGGAGCAATCTTAGCCCTAGATGAAATTGTGTCCATTTGATTTACACTATAAACCTGAGTGTATCTCTTTGTAGTTTATAGTTTAGGTCTTCACTGTGTATACCCATTTGCAATGTATTTACTAGGACGAGGAGGTATGAAATCCCATGTAGCATTTGCATTTAAAACTTGCGTCTTAAAGTCTCTTGGTTAGTTGTTGTAGATTTTCAATGGTGGGCTTCTAATGGTGGAGTAATGGAACGAACCGTGGGATTTGGGGGTGGTGGTGGGGGGGGGGGGTATAAAACTATCAGAGGTGAATAAACCTCTTATAAAACTCTTTATAAAGAGAAATTTGGCACAAGAGTAGAATTAAAGTAAAGAAAGAGAAATAATAAAGTAGCTGAGAGAATGTATAATGTATAAACACTTTTGGATAACCTCTTCATTGCTCCTTGACCCCCTTATTTATAGGCCTTCAACCACTCTTCCTTTAGCCTTTATTCTGTCTTCCCAGTATGTTAACTATTTTATGCTTTCAATCATTTGATCTCCCGCTCACAACTTTACCGACTATTTCAGTTGATTGAACTTATTGAAGCTTATAGAACACCAACTGTTGTAACAGAATAATCATCCCGTCCCGTTGTAACCGTTGACTATCTTCAGTTGATTCAATCGTCCATCAATGGATTCATCCTGCAGAAGCTTTGAGTTCATCAATCACATAAATAGAATAACCATTCCATTATAACAATATTAGTCGACTAAACTTGTCATACCGATCTCATATCATCACTGCTACCATGCCCAAGAATCATCATAAATGATAGACTAGGAACACTTGTAAAAAGAGGCTTAAATTTTGAGGTAAATAAAAATGACAAATAAAACATTTTTAAGAGTAATATATGTTAATTTTGAATTGAAAAAGTGTTGATATATTCGGCCCCAAAGTGGTTAGTTGAGATGTTTTGATATGTGACAAAGAGTTTAAGTTAGGGTTGTCGGTGTATCTAGCGTGTACATTGAGTTTGTAAGGACTCAACTTAACTTCCTGACAATTTCACTACAACTATTCATCCAAAGATGACATAAGTAGTTGCTTCTTTGCATCCATAAGACTTTGCAATGCAAGGAGAAAAGTGAAAAAACTTTTGACAGGTGGTAAAAAGTGATTCTTCTTTTGGTTGAAATGTGCATCATGCACAAAGTATATTAAAAAAAAATACAGATGGAATTCACATGAGAACCAAAATATTTTTAGGTGCTTCTCTTTCATTATTCTTCTTGTTTGTAGGTGCTAAATTTATTGCAACATTTTATGTCATTATTTGTATCATATTTTTGTCTGGCTTCCTTTATATACTCATCAATAATGTTGATACTCTGTGGGCTCTCTCAGTTGATTAAGAGATTCCTTATGCTTGTCTCTAATTTGCAACGATTAAAATTAGGTGGTGAATGGTATTCAAATGAAGAACCGTGCTCCATTGTTCATACTCCAGATAAATTGTTAATACTCAACGCAATGGTTTCACAATATACAAAGAATGAAGCAATCGATGAGTCAATCGGCCAAGTGCCCATGACATTAAATAAGAATGTATAATCTAAAACACGTGATAATAAAATTACGGAGAACATTAATGATCAACCTTACCTAAGAGCAGTTCCATTGTAGATCTAATGCTAAATTGAATCAAACAAAAGTAATATTTTCGAATCAAATACATACTGAAATTTTTTAAACAACTAATAGAAAATACATTTTTAAACATTAGCGTAGTTCCAATCAAACAGTTGAAGTGCTAATTAATAATTAAATCAAAACTCAACAGCAACAATCAAACAATAATAATTAACTGAACACTAACAATAAAAAATAAATATAATCAAAATTGAACTACAATAAAAAAAAAATTGGTTTTGTGATTTGGCTAACCAAATAACTGCCCATGGATGTACCAAGATACTACTAATTTCTTCAGGTGTGAGATGCCTTTTCTATAAGATAAATGAACCAATTTAGGTATAGCATAACACGATAATGTTGTTCTGTCCTTTTATGTTCGAGTGTATATACTCCATTTATTATGTGTCATTTTGAGTGTAGTTTAATGTATCAATTAATGATGCTTTCAGTCATATCTTATATTGCTTTCATTTGAATAGAAATTTTATCTTTATGCTTGATAATAGATTAGAGTTTGGTTGCAATCATGGTTTGAAATCTTGTACGTGCCGGGTGAAACAGTCAAAGCATATCATTCCGATAAATTAACGAACTCTATACTACTCAACACTGAGACAATATCTCCTGGTCGTGTATCATTTCGTGTCAACATTCAACACCCCTTGGTTTGCTAAAATCGAGATATTTTTTTTTTTGTAGTTTGTGTTTATACAAGATAATGTTAAAATTGTAACATTTTACATGGAAAACAAACATTCAAATTAACCATGTAGTTGTTTATTTTTTTTCTTCATCTTTTTCCTCCTTCAACCTTCAATTCGTCATTGGTACCATACATTGGAACGTCAACACGATATTGAAACAATACTCAAAAATCGAAACACCGGCATAGCTTGAGATTTGGAATCTTGGTTGCAATAGTTCTTGGTTTAACAGAAATTCTCTTGTAAATGATGAAGCACCATCAAATTACATATTCTAAAGACTGACTTGTTTTTTTTCCTTTTCTCTTGTCTAAATGGTGTTAACAAAAGGCTTGGGAATACTTCACTGAGAGAAAAAAAAGGCTTGGACATACTTCACTGAGAGACATTGAATTTCAAAATGTCAAATTATATTTGATGACTGCAGTAATTTGTTTTCAGGTGGATGGGCAGGTTACTTTTCCTATGATACTGTTCGATATGTTGAAAAGAAAAAGCTTCCCTTCACTAATTCCCCTAGGGATGACAGAAACCTCCCAGATGTCCACCTAGGACTCTACAATGATGTGATAGTGTTTGACCATGTTGAGAAGGTACCTTTCTACAATTATCTTGGCTAACTATGGTAGTTTTATATATGATATTAGTTCAATATTCTGTTCATAGGAATTATGATGTATTCTAGTAAGATATTTTTCTTTATACTTGTCATTTTCAAAGTTGTATGTAGCTGATGAATGCCGTTTGTGAAGGTGTACCTTCACATCACGGTATGATTTTATATCGTTGGAATCATCAATCTTACCATTAATTTTAAAGAACTAATCAAAAGCTATCTATTCATTTGTTGACACTCCTGGGATGAGTTGGCAAGATGCATGTTGGGTTTTCCATTTTGGGATGTATCAGTTTGGCAATGATTGTTTCACAACAATGTTTTATATCTTTATTTGTTGTAGCTATAGTTTCAGAATACGTAGTTGTTGATTAAATATCAACACACAAATTCATATTGCCCAACAATTTAGGCATAATTTCCAATTGCAAGTACATGAATTACAAACTTAAAATGTTGCGATAAGAATTTGATTTTACAGTTTTCTACCAAATTGAAATTCCATCATCTGTAACCTATTATCCAGATTCAATTATTTCTTGTGCTAGCTTGGAGCCACAAAAGTAATTTTCTCTTGTTCTTTAGCCTCAACACCAAACGACGTATGCCTCTATTTTCAGAATCTCCGTCAATAATTTACTTTGGTGACTGGAAGAAATTTTGTTTATATATGCTTCCTTGCAACTTGTTCTAGATTCAGTTATTGCTTGTGCTAGCTTAGAGTCTTAGCTCTAGTCATCTTTTGTTGCTTTTTGTTTGTCTTAACACCAGACATTGTGTGGAACAATGCTCCTCTTTATATAGGATCTTCATGAATAATTTGCTTTGGTGATTGGAAGAAATTTTGTCCATAATATGCTTCCTTCTTTGAAAAGGTTTTCATTTATGATATAATTTCAAAATTTTGTTTTTCGAACAGAAAGCATATGTGATTCATTGGGTGCGAGTGGAATGGTACTCCTCCATTGAGAATGCTTATCAAGATGGGAAAATATATTAGATAATTTGCTATCTAGGGTGTACAATGCCAATTGTATGTTTTTGGTGACTGGAAGAAATTTTGTTTATATATGCTTCCTTGCAACTTGTTCCTGATTCAGTTATTTTTTGTGCTAGCTTGGAGTCTTAGATCTAGTCATCTTTTGTTGCTTTTTGTTTGTCTTAACACCGGACATTGTGTGGAACAATGCTCCTCTAATATAGGATCTTCATGCATAATTCACTTTGGTGATTGAAAGAAATTTTGCTCATAATATGCTTCCTTCTTTGAAAGGTTTTCATCTATGATATAATTTCAAAATTTTGATTTTCCAACAGAAAGCATATGTGATTCATTGGGTGCGAGTGGATCGGTACTCCTCCATTGAGAGTGCTTATCAAGACGGGAAAAAAAAATTAGATAATTTGCTATCTAGGGTGCACAATGTCAATGTGTGAGTATGTTTAGTGTATTTCTTCTGATTGATGAATTTATCTCCTATTCCTCTATTTCTTCATTGATTTAGTGTAATTCTTTGTTCATATTTCCCAATTTCTCTTTTAGCCCCACACTCTCTGCTGGCTCTGTGAAACTGTCTACTTATCAGTTTGGTGCGGCTTTAACAAAGTCATCGATGACAAGTGAAGAATACAAAAAGGCTGTTTTGCATGCTAAAGAACATATCTTTGCTGGTGACATTTTTCAGATAGTCTTGAGCCAGCGCTTCGAGCGGCGCACATTTGCTGATCCATTTGAAGTTTATCGAGCTTTGAGAATTGTGAATCCAAGTCCATATATGGCTTATTTACAAGTGGGTTAAGTTTTGGTTGATATAATTTTTAACTCCTCTGTTTTGCAGATTCTGGTCCTGATGGTTTTATTTCTGTTCTTATCTTCCAACTTTTCATTTTTTTTTCAACTCTTAACTCTTTTCTTGTTCGTCTTTTTGGAATGTTCACGACACTAAAAATTATACAGGCAAGAGGTTGTATTCTAGTAGCATCAAGTCCTGAAATCCTTACACGAGCAAAGAAGGTACTTCTATAATTGTTTTTTTTTAAAAATTATATGATATTATAGAAATTGTATTTCATTCATTTCATTTATGTTTAAATTGGTTGAGATAATATTCATAATCGTGTTGAAGAATCAAATTGTATCATCCACTACTTTGATTTTTTACTAATTCATACTTGATACTTTGATAGTGCATCAAATTGTATCATCCACTACTTTGATTGTTTATTAATTGATACTTGATACGTTGATATTATTAACAATATGAACAAATAAATTATTCTCTGATAAGTGGTTAGTCAAATCAAGATCCCATCCACATATGAAGGGAGAGCGTTAATATAAATATAGAAATTCGTCATTTTCCTAATAAATAGAGCTTTGGGGATAAATGGTTAGCAAATAAATGGCTAACCAATTTACTTCAACAGATAGAAATGCACTAGACCTTATTTATGCTTCTATATGTATTGATTAACTCAATCGATGTTACATGGTAAGCAAATTTTCTTCCATTAGAAAGTGCATGGTTGTTGAACATTCAAATCATTCCTCAATCTGATGTACTCCATTAACTATTGGGCTTTATGCATGACTGGATAGTTCAGTCCTCTCAAAATGATGATTTTAAATCCTGTCATATGAGGAGACGAATGAGACATTATTCCAAGAATGAGTGATACATGATATTTTTGCCATTGCAATTGAATGTTGATGCAACACGAGCAAGTGTGTCACAGTTGATGACCTCATTGGACATGATGTGGCACAAGAATAAATTTATGTCTCAGTAGATGATGGCAAAAGGCGAAACGTTTGCTCTCAGCATCCCGTCAACCCATCCAAGACCAACACGAGGAGGTAAATCACGGGTGACTATTAGCTCGAACAGTGACCAGTGCATGAGGGAGGGCAAAAAATGACCAGTGCATGACTACTAATCAGGATTTGACCCCCATATCTTATGGTGGCAACGCTTCATGCAGTAGCCAACCAATCCTGTGGGGACAAAATGGAATCCATATGTCTCAGTAGATAATGTGAGACTCTAGAGCTTAGTTGGCAAACTTATGAGAGAAGAGGCAAAATTCTTAGCAAGAGGGGCCTTTTATAGTCCTTAACAGTAATTCAGTCTATTTAAGATGATGGCAGACTACGTTTGCTATAAATAGTGAAAATAAAAATAAAATAAAAAAATTATCAAACAGTTGAAAGACAGGCCCTATTTATTTGAGAAAAAAAAAAATCTTTTTTGCATATTTTTATTGTATCATCAACCTGATATGACACAATATTGCTACATGGAATGCAATCTATTTAAGATGGTGGCAAGTAGACTACATTAAAAATATAAAAAAATTGTGAAAAGTTTAAAGACAATTCATTTGAGATTTCTTTTTTTTTTATATATTTTTATTGCATCATCAACATGATATGAGACAATACAACTACATGGAGCTCGATAAGAGCTACTTGGAGCTCGATGCAAGCATACAAAAGGCAATATTTGTGTACAGAAGGAATTTTTTTTTTTTTTGCATTGGTGGAAACTTCGTGCATCAGACTATTTTTTTTTAAATTTTTTTTTGTTGCTTATATATAATTTTCATGATAAGTTTGATATATTATGACTAAGAACATACTCTTAGTCTCACATTTTCAAGTTTAAAATTCTAATCCTTTTAAAAGTATAACTCCATAATAAAATGCTAGTTAAGTTTATGCCAATATTCAAGGAACATCAAAGCCAATTATTAAGCTACAAAGGTTAATGTGAATTATTGGGAATAGTTAGAAGGTAGATTAAACTAGCATTGTCTTTCATTTGTATGCAACTTTAACAAGCTCATATACGTGAGTTAGTATTGTCTTTCATTTGTATGCAACTATAACAAGCTCGTTTTTGAAATCTATGAGATAGGAGACTAAGTATGGAAAGTTGGTGAGGTTGTCAAATAGTATGAGTTAAACAAGAAGACTTGAGAAATTTTATTAAGGTAAACAAGAAATGAGATAAAGAGTTCATTTTGACTTTATTAAGGGAAATTATTGAGGACTTAAAGAGAGTAGATTTTGCAAAGACAATTGAGAATGGTTAGACGAGTGCCAAACCATATTTTGTGTTGAAATGAATCACTTCGATATGATACTGTCTTGGGTTGGTTGTTGGCACCAAGACCAACACTTGGATCAATATTTAAACCTTGTTTCGAGCATTTATCATATATATTGCCAATGTGACCAACTAGAGTTGGCGATATTAGACATGACTAGCTAATACATCCCAATTTGATCCAACTCAAAACATGATTGTTAGAGACAATTTGAAAGTTACAACACAAAAAATATAAATGGATTGCACAAATTAATCTGATTAGAATAATTTATTTTTAAAATATTAATGACTTTTATATCATTAAACTTATTTATTTAGAGAGATTAATTAATCTTAAAACTTAAAAAAAATATTTTTGAAAAAATATAAATATTTATATTTTATCTCATATTATGTTGATTGACTTAAACAATATGGTTTGTTTATGACACAATTAATGTCACGACTTGAAAACTTTCATCCCTATATAAAGTGTGAAAAATCAATCTAGGCAGATTTGTTGCAAATTTAATGCAAAGATTTATTGCAGATTTGATTTGATAATAGCTGTAATTGATTGTAGATTTGATTTGATAATAATTCTAATTGATTAGGAGATATTATGTGATTTTAATTTCTTAAATAGGAGTGTAATTTGTATATAAAAGATGCAAGGTTATTGAAAAGATAAGATTTTCTAAAAAATCACATGGTATCAGAGCAACCTTCCTTCTGTTGCCCAGTCGTCTCTAGGGTTTCGATCTTCATCAGCCGTTGGGGATTCTGATATTCGAGGTCAACCTTGGTGCGAAGGAAAACTTGTCTCATTATTGTAACTCTTAGCCGTGAAAGGCTAGGATTTTTGACGTTCACAAGCCCAATTCTATCATACCATTCAGGGCGACAACTTTCAGCCAGAATGTCTCTTCCACCTCTGTCTACTGACTGCAGCTAATCATGTCGGACGTCGAGCAGATGTCGGCGAACTCTTCCGCAGTCAACTCTGCTCTAAATCACCCCATGATGCCGCACTTCCTAACTCAACGAAACTATCTCCTAACTCAACGAAACTATCTCTGGCTCAATTACCAATCAAAAATTGAATGACCACAATTATCTTCGGTGGTCACAATCTATAATGATGTTCATTAGCGAACGAGGAAAAGATGATCATCTCTTGGGTATTCCAAACCAGAAATGGGCAGTCTGGAGTATCGAGTCTGGAGGGCCGAAAACAGCCTTGTTATGTTATGGCTAATCAGCTCTATGACTGCAGAAATTGGTGAAAATCTTCTATTGTTCATGATTGCCCAAGATATATGGGAGGCAGTTCGTGATACTTTCTCCGGCCAAGACAACATTGCTGAATTATTTCATGTTGAAAGCACTCCAAGACTTCAAGCAAGGTAATCATTTAGTAACTACCTATTTCACAACTCTCACTCACTATTAGCAGGTGGATCTCTTTGAAACCCGTAATTAGAAATGTTCTGAAGACCAAACGTATAGAAAAGAGTTTTTAAGTTTTTGATGGGACTTGATCAGTCTTTGGATGCAGTAAGGAGCAGAATCCTCAGCACAAAACCACTGCCAAGTCTTCGGGAGGCATTTTCAGAAGTCCGAAGGGAAGAAAGTCGTATGCGGGTAATGTTGGAACAACCAAACCTTGAAATTTAGCCTCTCAAATCAACTGAAGCAAGTGTTCTAGCTGCCCGGAATCCCACGCACAACACGAATGACAATCGGCCGAAGAGGGGACGCCTTTGGTGTGATTACTATCGAAAGCAAGGACACACCAAAGACACATGTTGGAAGCTTCATGGGAAACCAACGGATTGGAAGCCCTCCCGGGACCGCGAAGCAAAGGACAATGCTGTAGTCACACCCACAACATAATGTGACAACTCAGTTCCTTTTTCTAAGGAACAACTTGATATTCTCCAATAACTTATTCAGAAGGTAAACATATAGCCTCCATCAACAATGCACACATCTATCCACTTCCCTTGGATTGTGGATTCTGGCCCTTCAAAGCACATGATAGGTGATAGATCACTTTTCTCCACTTTTTCACAATGTAACAAACCCTAATCGGTGCGTATAACAAATGGGACATATGCTAAAGTAGTTGGAACAAGAACCGTTCATCTCTCAAGCATACTAACTTTACATTCTGTGCTATTTGTTCTTGACCTTGATTGTAATCTTGTGTTTGTTAGTAGATTAAATAAAGTCTCAACTGTGAGACTAAATTCCTTTCTAACTCTTATGTGTTTCAGGACATGAGCACCCGGAAGACGATTAGCAGTGTTGAGTTTCGTGAAGGCCTTTACTTCCTTAATGCCCATCTATCTTCAAGCCATTTAGTTAGTCACAAATGTCAGTTGAATCCTTGTGATAGTAGTTAGTCCAATAAAGAAAGTGATATTATGATGTGTCACTTTTGACTTGGTCATCCCAATTTTTCATATTTAAGGTACTTGTTTCCCTCACTCTTTATTAATAAAAATCCGAGTTTGTTTCGGTGCGAAGTTTGTCAAATTATAAAACATACTCGAAACGCTTACTCTGCCAGACAATATAAGCCCACACCGAGTTTAATGATTACACTAGACTATGTTGGACATTCCTAATGAAAGATGAATCAGAAGCCAAGCACATCTTCTAAAACTTCCATGTCATGATCAAAAACTAATTCAAAGGTGATATTCAAATACTGAAGACCGACAATGCCAAAGATTTTTCAATTCTGATCTTGGCTCATATCTCAAATCTCATGGAATTGTCCAACAAAGCTCCTGTGTTGACACACACCGCAACAAAATGATGTGGCCGAACGAAAAAATCACCACATTCTTGAGGTAGCCCGATGCCTACTGTTTCAAGCTAATGCCCCAACCAAATTTTGGAGAGAAGCAATCCTCACTGCTACATACGTCATAAATCGCCTGCCCTCTCGAGTTCTCAAACACCGCACTCCACACTACAAACACTGTTTCCCCAGTCTCGCCTTATCTCCAACCTTCTTCCCAAACTCTTGTCGCTTTTGTGCATATTCACTCTCAATACTGAGGCAAGTTTGATGCTCGGGCTAATAATTGTATCTTTCTTGGTTATTCCTCTAACCAAAAAGGATACAAATGTTATTCACCGGTCACCAAAAAGTTCTACAACATTATGGACATTACAATTTTTGAGACTATCTCTTACTACTCTAATACTACAATTTAGGAGAGAACAATACTAATGAATTGCAATATTGGGAGTGGACATCCCTTCTTGCTCCATCAACGTTTGAGTCTTCTGTTCAGCCTTCCCCAAAATCTGGTGATCCACCATCTCTAAATCTTGATAGTCACCCTCCTCATCCTCCTACTCTATAGGTGTATGAAAGAAGGAAACATCGAGTGTCGGTACTATCTCAGCATTATCAAGAGAATTCCTCAAGTCAAGTTGAACCCGAACTACATCAGGAGACAACATATTCTAGTCCACAGCTGGATTTTACATTAAATCTACCAATTGCACACAGGAAAGGTATAAGATCATGCACTCAACACTCTCTTCGCAGTTGCATCTCCTACGCGAAGCTATTGCCATCATTTCATGCATTTGTGACCTCTTTAAACAGAATCAATATTCTAAACTCTATGGATAAAGCTCTTAAAATTCTTGAATGGAAGAAGGCGACTCTCGAGGAGTATAATGCACTAGAAAAGAATGACATGTGGGTGATAACAAAGCTACCAAGAAAGAAAACTGTGTGGTGAAGGTGACTATTCTCAGTTAAACAAAATGCAGATGGGAGCATAGACCAGTACAAAGCATGCCTAGTGGCAAAAGGATATACTCAATCGTATGGAATTGATTATCAGGAGACCTTTGCGCTAGTGGCTAAACTCAACATAGTTCATGTTCTATTGTCCATTGCTGCCAACTTGGAGTGACCAATATATCAGCTCGATGTTAAAAATGTCTTCCTTAATGGAGACTTGACTGAAGAAGTATATATGAACATCCTGGCTTTGAGATAAGTAATACACAAGGAAAAGTATGCAAACTCAGAAAGACATTGTATGGGTTGAGACAGTCACCGAGAGCATGGTTTGACAGATTCATAAAAGTCTTAAAGAATGATGGATACTCTCAGTCACAAGCTGATCACACTTTGTTCACGAAGTATTTCCCAGATGGGAAAATCACAGTTTTGATTGTGTATGTTGATGACATTGTCTTTTTAGGAAATCATGGTGATGAAATTAGAAGACTTAAGTCTCTCATGTCCAAAGAATTCGAGATCAATGATTTGGGGCACTTAAAGTATTTCTTAGAAATGGAAGTGGCACGAAGCAACAAAGGCATATATTGTTTCGTAACTCAAATATGTACCGGATCTGTTGCGTGAAACTGGAATGAGTAGGTGCAAGCCAGCTAAAACTCCCATGGATCCCAATACTAGGTTTATGTCTAGAATTGATAAATTAGCAGCTGACAAGAGACAATACCAACGGTTAGTGGGTAAGCTTATTTACCTAACTCATATACGTCCATACACAAGTTTTTCAATGAGTCGGGTGAGTCAGTTTCTATGTAATCCATGTATAGATCACATGGAGACAATGAATCATATATTGAGATACCTGAAGAAAGATCCCGGAAAGGTCTTATGTTCAGGAAATACTGAAGTATATACTGATTGGGCAAGGTCTCCAAATGATAGAAGGTTTGCATCAATATATTGCTCTTCATCTGGGGAAATCTAGCAACATGGCGAAGCAAGAAGCAAACCATGGTCGCTAGAAGTAGTGCAGAGACCGAGTTTAGAGCACTAGCCTCAAGTATTTGCGAGGGGATATGGCTAAAGCTGTTGCCAAACGATTTCAAAGTTGAGACATCAGGACCTACTCAAATCTTATATGACAACCAATCAACTATCGCAATTGCCAGGAATCCTATCCATCATGATAGTACCAAACATGTGGAGATTGATCGTTCATCACCGAGAAAATTGAAGATAAGTCAATCACCCTCAACTACATTCCATCAAAGCATCAAACATCCTTACCAAGGCCTTGTTCAGATAATCTAAGTGAGATGAACATGATCCTTGAATTGGAAAGCATCTACCGCCTAGATTGAGGGTGAGTGTGGAGAACCAATCTAGATAGATTTATTGCAGATTTGTTGCAATTTAATGCACAAATTTATTACAGATTTGATTTGATAATAACTATAATTGATTAGGAGATATTATGCGATTTTAATTTCTTAAATAGGAGTATGTAATTTGTATATAAAAGAGGCAAGGTTATTGAAATACAAGATAAGGTTTTCTGAAAAATCACACAAAGGATAGCCTCTTTGTTCGGACAATATCCATCACTGCATTAAAAATCACAAATATACCCCTATGGGGCATAGGGCTATAATAAAAATGAATATTTAAACTATTATTTGATAATATAGAAAAGTGTTAACACAATATTCAACTCAACATAATGACTCAGCGATAGACTCATGGTGACAACGAAATGAATATACCAAAGTATCAAGATGCATAAAAGAAAATAAATCGAATGGACTCTTATAGATACTGTCTCTAATGCTATCGCTAAGCATCTTTGAGCAAGACAACCCATAATATTATCCAACCTCGAAGATCACCTCAAATTTACGAATCTAAAGATCAAAGGAAAAGGGAAAGTATTGCACAAAGTGGCGAAAGAAGAGAAATTCATGAAAATAAAATCATAGAAGGCAACAAAATTTATAGTTTCGTTTTCATGTTCTTGAACACCATTTAATTATTACTCCTTTCTCGTTATTCTTTTTTCATTCGCTTCTTAATTAATTTAATCAATTCTCTTTATTTCTCTTTTTCAACGTTACACAAATTGTAGTTTTACTTTATTTGAGAATCAACATGATTTATTAATGACAAAGAAATAAACGAGAATTCTGGAAATATTTTTCATATCCCATTCACTAAGAGAATTACAATATATAGACATCAAGGATTATCAAATCCCTTAATCCTAGGATCTAATATAGGAAGAAATATAACAATAATTACAACAAGAATATAACAATAATGAGAGAGGTAATCAAAGGATTTACAACTATAAAAAACTAAAGAAGGAATAAAGAATAAGGAAAGAATATATTGACAATATTGGCAATATTGACATCCCCTCTCAAATTAATGTGGCTATCAGCATCAATTTGCTACTGAGAAACTTGTATGACTTTTCAAAGCTTTCGTAAAGACATCAGCTATTTGAAGATCAGTAATCAGATGAGGAAGGGTGACAACACCTCGAATAAAGGCCTCCCTAATGTAATGATAGTCCACCTCGATGTGCTTTGTGCGTTCATGATACGCTGGGTTTGCAACTATTTGAATGACACTAGTATTATCACCATGAAGTGGAGTAGGATTAGGTGGAGGAAATCCAAGTTCGGAAAGAAGACCACGTAACCATACAATTTCAGAACAAGCTGCAGACATGACTCTATACTCAACTTCCGTGGAAGATTTAGAGACACGATTCTGCTTCTTACACTTCCAAGAAAACAATGCATCTCTAAGAAAAATGCACAGCCTGTTGTAGACTTCCTAGTATTTGGGCAACCAAACCAATCTACATCACTATACGCAGTCAAATGAAGCGCATACTTTATAGGAAAAAACAAACCCAATTAAGTATTTAGTAATGCGACGAACTGCAGCAAGATAAAGATGTCGAGATGATTGCATAAATTTGCTAACTAAATTGACAACATATGAGATATCGAGCCTTGTGATTGTTAGGTAGATAAGATTGCCAACAAGTTGCCTATATAAAAAGGAATCAGGCAAAAACTCATCTTCATCTTTTCGGTATTTCACATTCACCTCTTGGCATATCAACACCTCTTGGCTCTATTAGCAAGGCTCCCTACGGCAGCAGATGTCAAGAGTGCCCTATTCAGCATAGGTGATTTAAAGGCTTCAAGACCGGATGACTATAACTCGAAATTCTTCAAGCAGGCTTGGGACACAATTGGGATTGAGTTCACGGGTGCAGTTCTGGAATTCTTCACATCAGGGCAGCTTCTGAAATCATGGAACCATACTCTCATTGCCCTAGTGCCGAAATCGACTCATCCTACTAAGGTGCAAGACTATAGGCCCATCTCCTGCTGCACGGTATTCTACAAGGTGATATCGAAGCTACTAGCCGGTCGACTCTCAGAAGTCACCCCTCATCTCCTACATCCTGCTCAGACCGCATTTGTCAAAGGTCGTCTTATATCAGACAATATCCACCTTACACAGGAAATCATGAGGAATTACACTAGGAAGAGGATATCTCCAAGATGTACATTGAAGGTGGATTTACAAAAAGCT
>JBBUKS010478035.1:0-17020 GCA_038050645.1 Hedychium gardnerianum
AGATGGACCGTTCATCATCAAAATAATAAGATAGTAAAAATTGAATATCTAATTAAATATTATTAATAATACTAATCTCACATCCACTAAATACCCCGAATCTTCGCATCAATTTCGTCCTCTGTTCGTTCGTTGTGTTTGGAATCAGTGATGAAGAGGGAGCATTGTGGCGGCAACTCCATCACTTTCCGGCAGCTCTGTCGTTTCCTCCTCCTCCTCATCTCCATCCCTTCCTCCTTCTTCGTCTTCTGGTCTCGCCCCGCCTCTGCTCCCTGCTACATCGATGCCGCCGCCGTCAAGCAGAATAGGTCCTTGGACATCCTCGCCTTTTCCTCCGCCCTCAACCAGCTTTCTTTCTCCGCCCGCCCTCCGCCGCGGCTCCTCAAGATCGCCCTCTTCGTCAAGCGTTGGCCGCAGCGCAACCGCGCCGGCGGCCTCGAGCGCCACGCCCTCACGCTCCACCTCGCCCTCGCGCGCCGCGGCCACGAGGTGCACGTCTTCACCACAAGATCCAACGCCACCCTGGGCGACTCCGCCGCCTCCGCCCTGATCTTCCACCCCACCGACCCCTCCCCTGCCGGCTTCCTCAACCAGGCCCTGGCGTGGGAGCAGTTCCGCATCCACAACGCCACCGGGCGGCCCTTCGAAGTGATCCACTCGGAGAGCGTCGGCGTCCTCCACGGCCGCGCCCGCGGCCTCAGCAACCTCGCCGCGTCCTGGCACGGCATCGCCTACGAGACCATCCACTCCGACGTGGTTCAGGACCTGCTTCGCGGCTCGTCGGAGCCGCGGAGCCCGATCGTGGCGGAGCGCCTCGCCAAGGTGATCGAGGAAGTCAAGTTCTTCCCCCGCTACGCCCACCACGTCGCCACCAGCGACCACGTCGGGGACGTCCTCAAGCGGATCTACATGATCCCAGAGGAGCGCGTCCACATCATCGTCAACGGCGTCGACGAGAGCGTCTTCGGGCCCGATCCGAAATCGGGAGCAGAATTCAAGGCAAAGGTCGGCGTGCCGACCGGCGCGAAGCTGGTAATAGGAATCGCAGGGAGGTTGGTGAAGGACAAAGGTCACCCGCTGATGTTCGAAGCTCTGAAGAAGGCCTTCGAGGAGGAAGAGACGTTCCGAAAGGGTGACATCGTCGTTCTGGTGGCCGGAGACGGGCCGTGGAGCGACAGGTACAGAGAGCTCGGCCGGAGCGTCATCGTCGTGGGGCCGCTGGAGCAGTCCGAGCTCGCCAAATTCTACAACTCGCTCGACGTTTACATGAACCCGACGCTGAGAGCGCAGGGGCTCGACCACACCTTCATAGAGGCGATGATATCGGGGGTGGCCGCCGCCGGCACGAGGTTCGCGAGCATCACGGGGTCGCTGATAGTGGGGCCGGAGGTGGGGTACACGTTCCTGCCGACGGTGGAGTCGCTGACGGCGTGCCTGTTCAGGATCGCGGGCGACGGGAAGGAGGTGCTGGCGAGGAAAGGGGAGGCGGCCAGGAACAGAGCGTTGAGGCTGCACACCGCCACCAAGATGTCCCTCGCTTACGAGAGGCTGTTCTTGTGCATAGCCAAGAGGTCGCCGGCGGTGAAGGACGACGACGACTACTGCAAATACCCACTGCCGTGGGATTGAAGTGGAGTGCTGCGGCAGAAAAATTACTATTTGTGGCATTTAAAGCCATGACGCAAGTTAACAGGTCCGGCCATTTCCACAAAATCCGTCATTCCAGCCAATTAATAGACAAAACTGACCATTTGACTCGCACCAAAGACTTCAATGGTTATGGCTAAGACTTCTTGCTTATGGCTGTTAGGACTTGGGATTAATTCCCTTGCGTTAATATTTAAATACTCAAATTTATTGCATATGTTCAAATTAATGTGTTTAAAGGATATCTGAGCACTAAAGCATCACGGAAAAAAAAGTATGTAAGGTCGATAAGTTGATATGTAATTTCCACTCCCACCCAGTCTACGTCTATAAGAAATATTTCAATCAATACAGCACAAACTACCAATTGTTTTTAAGCACTTCCATAAATGATCTATATTTCTGTCTGTGAAGAGAAACCATCATTAGTTCCAGAGTCAACATCTCCGGTTCTTTGATTCATGGGCACCTCAAGTATGGAGATAGTTCGCAGCCATCATCAGTTCCAAAGTCATCTCAGGTTCAATGTGAAACTCGGTTTCCTTTCCACTGTCAGGTACAGCATCCAAATGGGTAGTAAGCCCAAGTTAGCAGACAAAATCATATATTAACAGACAGCATTATATAGTTCTCACGACTATTCTTTTTTTTTAGTTCTCTATTTTTGAATCAAAAGCTTGAGCAAGTAGTGAAAGGATAGGTGCATATGAATTTGGGTTTTAACTCACTGATCATCCAATTCTACCCTTTTGAGCATGAAAATGAAACAAGTCATAAATTATTTCAAATTTCCTGTATGCAACTGCTTTTGGTCAGAGTGGGATAGCTGGAACTATCAATTCAGATCAGCAAGAAATGCTAGATTTGCTAAGCGACATCGATGCATTAAATTTATCAGTTTCCATCAATCGCTTAGTAGAAGCATTGGAGAGATGATTAACACTTTAGGATTGTAATATCGATGATAAAAGGTTATGAGTTGACAACGTGTCAACTTGACATTAGAGATTGCAGATAAAACATCCATGAAAGAAAGTGATTATGATGATACAGTTGTATCGTTCGAGAAAAGACTACCACTGGTCCCATCATCCTCAGGATGACTATACAAAGGAGATAACAAAACAAAATAGGCTATTGGTTAAGGATTAGGAAGAAATTGAGTTTTTCCTATTCAGGCTGCAATAATTGTCAAGACACAACAACAAAAGTTGTGAGTCCCAGCTATTTGGGTTCAGCTAAACTACTGCCAGTATGTGAAAGCTAAACAAAAATCACACTAGATGATAAAAAAGACACTCCCTGAACAGAGTAAAGATGTTTCAAATGCAACATGCCTAGATATGTTTGGTAAAGTTGCATGATATAACATATGGCTGCGAGCAGCAAAATTCTAATGGAATTCGATCAGGAGCTTAAATGAAAGAAAGCAAGTTGGGCGGAATAAGAAGATTAGTTGTGGCCCAAAATGGTCAACTTTTCCCCTTAGCTACGTAAGGTATAAAATGCAAAAAGCAGATGGCAAAATTCACCACCTATTTTTTCTGTTTGAGAAGGATTAAACTGAATTAAATCATAAATGAAATTGTTAAATGTTGTCAACAAATATAAATCTCATTAGAAACAAACTAACGGGATTCTAAAGTGTAATATAAAACCCCAATTTATTAAATGTTGTTTATCAATGGGAATTAGCAATTTAGCATATAATACCAAATATTAAATATAAAGGTAAATTATCATGAGGCTTTCTACAATTAGTACTTAGAACTTGCAATTATTATTGTTTCCATAAAAAAATGTATGATATAAGCTCATCACATGAAAAATTCACATTGCATGTTATTGTATTTTCAACAATCATGGAAAACGTTTTTTCTCAGAGCTTGACTAAATAATTTTACTGTAAAATGATGGAAGGCACTGAAATTCCAATTATAAGGAATTGCAAAGAGATACAGCAATTCAATATGTTAGAGGTATTAGATTAATAAATTTATCAGTCTAATGGATTCAGTCCCATATTAATACTATTTGGTATGAGTTTATAGACATCCACATGTTATCTCATAGTATGATGCAATACAATATTTTCAATCCCCAAATTTCACATGGTATCGATGTGGGTAAAAATACCCACTATTCTTACCCAAGGTAACTGGTGGCTCTCCCTCCACGTTGCGAGAATCTCATGGAAAAGGGTGTGCCTCTCCGAGCCTATAAACAGAGCATCAAAGCACCACTTCAAGAAAATGCAAAAATCACATCAATTGAAACCACCAACCATCAGTCAGATTTTCAACTCAGACCAGCTACCTCGCACGGCTAGATTTCTTTGCCACGGACCAATGACCAACTCACTTAATCCAACTCAACCAAACTCCTTCTGGAGGACCCTAGCTCAGTCAGATCAACTCAGAATGGACAAGTGTGGACCTCTACTATACAGCTCAACTGGCTTGTGATATAATTTAACAGAACTCCAACTCATTCTCTAACCAGTAAGTAGGTTTGCGTTGACCGCACGCTGACAGCAACTATACTTGTTGACCACAGTAATATCAAAGCCCCTTTTATAAGGATAGCTTTTCCAAATGAGGTGTTCTCCTGAAGAGGAGGTCGTCGACCTCACCCTCATCTCTCTAGACTGTTCGACTGACCCTTCTTTACTGCATGCCCACCATCATTTAGGTGAGTGCAGCCTCCACCCTCAACCCAACCGCTTAAGGCGCATGCCTACTACAACATGGAAGTTCCTGCAAGCATTATGTTGATTATGCTGCAACCTGCAACCACCAACTACCCATTCTGCTCACAGCAAACCCACACAGAACAAGTTCTTGTCAAGTACTATCAGACTTGGATCTCCCAAGACTAGTGAGTAAATTACCTCTCCTTCATACACTCATCAGTGGCTTCATGTTCTAGCATATCAGGATCATTCTTCCAGGATTATGGCTGAGAGGAGTAAGAAACCGGACCCAATAGAAGCAATGTTGGAACCAGGTGAAAAAGAGCATTTCCACTATGAACCTCTGATCTCAACCCAATCACCAGCCTCTACTTACTGCAAGGACTGCAAGGGACCCGAACACCATCACTACTAGACTCTACTCTCAACCTGAGTTTCTGTCTCTACTTGCTGCAAGGACTTCAAGAGGATGCAAGCACCACCATTACCATCCTCTGCTCATGATTCAACAGTCTGTTGATGATTGCACCTCACGAATGTGGGCACTGCTACCAATACCTTCTACTTGCGATCTGATAGTCTACCATTGACCACACCTTATGCAGACATAAATATTGCAACTACCCGCCTCTGCTTGTAGTTTGACCATCTGTGTACTATTTCTAGGACTACTAATCATAGGATGAAGGGATCCTTAGTTTCCATTTTATTTTCATCGATAGTATATATTTTTCTTATGATAATTTCTGTCATTTACATTATAAGGGCATTGATAGTATCTATAGTCCAATTTGAGGAGTGTTAGAAGTATTAGATAATAGGATTAACATATATCGTTATCATATAACATGATGCAATACAAATATTTTTATCCAAAATTTTCTACAAAATGTACAAATTTCACAAGTAACAAACAAACAATTGGTCTAATTATCCATTCAAACGATTACTAGGGTTTGTAAACACATGCTAGCAGATCAATTTTCACAACCCTGAGGGAAAGGCAAATCATAATCACGCAATAGAACAAGAAATCAAGGTAAACGTAAGGGAAAAGAACCTTTGAAAATCAAGATTCCAGTAGAAGTATTGGCAGATTTTCTCGAGGATAGGCGTGCTAATCTCTGGAAAGGTCACAACTCCCAATTGCGTCTCCGCGAAGCCACCTGCGCTACCGGAAAAAAAAATTCAGATCTACTCCACAAAAGACTGAGAAACAAGAAACGTACGAGGAATCGACGTTAAGAAAGGAGGAGCGAAGAAGGAGAGAGACCGGGGGAGGTAAGCATGTTGCTGATCGTCTGGGAGACCATGGCGGCCTTCTTGTCGATGACGAACTCGAATCCCTCGGCGCTTATCAGCTTCACCATCTCTCCATTCGTCGGCTTCTCCTCCCCCTCCCCCTCCATTGCCCTTCGATCGCCACCGATGCTGCGACCCGAACAGAATAAGCTCAAGCAGCATCAATTTATACGGATCGGGTCTAATTTGATTCGGGCAAGTAGATCCGGCCCAGTGGATAGCGGGTCCTAGAACCGATAACCCGATACAGATAAAGGTCCCAATAGAAAGGCTATTTCGAGGTTCAAATCAAATGATCCCGTTTCTCGGTCGGCCGTTCATGTCTTCCATCTCGCCTCCCGAAAACGCCGGGATCGCGGCCCTTCCTTCCACCGGATCTGGCGTCAGGTGGGTATATTTCGTTCTCTTCTATTCAAATATCGATCTTCTTTTTCTCGTTCGATCATGTTCTGATGGTTGTGGTTGATTTTGCAACAGTTTGAGATGGATTGAGTTCGGGTAATAGAGAGGAGGAGGAGGAGGAGAAATGGCGCATCGAGTGGACAATGAGTACGATTACCTGTTTAAGATTGTTCTGATCGGGGATTCTGGCGTGGGGAAATCCAACATCCTCTCCAGGTTCACGCGCAACGAGTTCTGCTTGGAATCCAAGTCCACCATCGGCGTCGAGTTCGCCACCAGGACTCTTCAGGTACTCGACGAATTGATTGCGTTCCTTTTTCTGCTCGGAATCCTGTGCGTGATAGAGAGCTGCATGCGTGCTTTCTTACCAAGATTGAGAATAAGCCTAAGCGCCGTGCGATTACGACTTATAGCTTTGTTGTGCTTTACTAAATTATTCACAAAATAATGAGTTACTCAAGATAACTGGTTCAGAGATTCAATTTTCAAAACCTTAATCTTTCATGGAGGTTGTGGAAAACCAAGGATAGTTCAATTCAATCCAATTGTCAAGGCTTGTAAGTGAGAATCTTTTGATACTTATCCAAGAGTATCTCGCTTAGGTCCAATATTCTACCAGGAAAGGAAACCACCGAGGAAAAAAGAGGATATAGAAAAATAATAATAATGAAAAAGTGATAGGAAATATTTCTCTTGCTTTGGTTTTCTTTGAGGGAAGGAAAAAATTAGAGTTTTCCTTTCCTTGGAGAGAAGATAAGAGGGAGGGAAAGAAATTTCAGAAATTAATTTGTTAAGAAATGATTTGAAAAAAATATATATTTTAGATTTTTCAAAATCAAATTTGAGCTTTATTACACATGAATAGTAGTGTATTTTCTGCATAAATCCAGTGAAAACAGATTTAGGTTAAATTGGGAAAATATTTTCTCATTTTTTCGCTTTTCTCCCTTCATTTTCACAAAAAGAAATGGAGTGGAAGTGCAAATGAAGAAATCCTTTTACCACCTTATTTTCTTTTGTATTTCCCTCATGGGAAATATGGTCACATGAGACTAAATGAAGAGATGAGTTTGTACTCTTTCTTGCTCCTCAATCTCAATAGAGATGGAGTCACTCTGCTATCATGTGGAAGACTAAGGAAATGCCTTATCTAATTTAAAATTCCTTGTGGAGGAGGCCCTTTGATATTTAAGCATGCCCAAGAAGATCCCACTTAAATCATGTGGTACTAAAAGGAATAGATGTCTCTTATTATTCCCTTAAATCCCCTAATCCAAGATCATCGTAATTGAGATATCTACTCTAATTGCACATAAAAGCCCAATGCAAATCTAATTCAATCTAAATTTCCAAGATACTTAGGTTGGTGTTTATAAAATCAGACCAGTCAACTATTAGCTAACCAAGTTGATTATATTAGTTAACCAAGAACAAAGAATAATTTGATTTATTTGCAAAATAGAACGCATCAGCTGAACTAGATTTTTGACTAGTCAAATGGAAAAACTGTGACCTATGTGGATGATTGATTAAACCCTAATCTAGTTCTCTTCATTCCTAAGCATGTTCGTGAAGTGTAACTTATCATGTGATAAAAGTGAATTTGTGTCTCTTACTATCTAATACTTTCTCATTCTCAATATTATTAGAGTTGATAAACTAAATTTGTTCCATATAGATGTCTCTCAATACTTAAGTATGCACTCTAAAATCTCACTTAATCAAGTGAGACTAAGAGAGTGTCTCTTACTTTGCCTGTCTCAATGCTGTCAAAAGTGAGAGACTAATTTTGCTACCACATGGCAATCTAAACAGATACTCAATTCAATCTTGATGTAAAGGTAATTAATTGAAGATCTCATGGTATGTAAGCATGTCTTAAAGGATTTTACTAACATTAGTGGATCCAAGGGACCCCATCATAGTTAAATTTTCAACTGATACTTAGACTTTTTATCTAACTCATTCATACTCATTTTGGATACTGACACGTAGACACTAACACCCAAGTAAAGATTAAATATTTCTATTAATCACATGTGAAAAACAAATTTAGAAATAGTTATGCCAGATATTGGATATGCACATGTATCGAATACTCAACTCGAGTTTGAGTAACATAGGATTTCTTTAACTTTTGACTTTACTAAATATATATATCATTGTTGTCTTAATTAAGATACAATGATAATTGAGAAAAAAAATCAAAAGGACACCCCCATTTTATCTGAATCTTAACAAAGGGCATCTTTTTATTTTTATAAAAGGGGTGCCCCTTTTCTAAGCAACCAAAATACTCCTAGTCTATATAAAATTATAAGTGAATAGTTTAAAATTGTTCAATTTTTCTAGATTGTAGGCAAAAATATCTAACTCTATTTGTAGTTTTGAACTAGCATTCTTGAGATGTGTGACCCAACGAAGCTATAGAGCATGTAGCATAATTAACAGATAACTGTATTCACATTTAGCAAGCACAAGCAAACATAGTGCATTTCAATGAAATAATATTTCTGTGTAGATTTAGATACCCCTGGGATATCTTTACCCACAATGTAAAAAATTGAACAATATTAGTGAAATTGCTTGGTTGCTATTATTATCAATATTTTAATTATATAATTTGGTGTGATAATACTTGTGTGTTAATATGTGCACTATTTCCGCTGAAAATTCTGAATGATAAAAGGATGGTTTGTGCTTAATTATCTAGGATTATTATTTGAATCATAAAATTTAATGAATTGATTTATGCCATAAAACAAAGCTTGTGATAGAAAACAAGATTGAACCAAAAGGAATAATATGGGAATCCTTTTTCTTTCAGTTAGTGTTTCTTTTCTTTTTCTGACATAGTTATCGTCATATTGATGTGATCTCTATAACTGGCTATAGACTCGTGGTAAGATTTATGCCAACCTAACTTCAACCAGTCATGTAAATGGTTCATCAATGTATGCTTTAACATGACAATTGGCAATAGTTCAAATCCAAAGGGGTTCTTTGTGTGCCTGTGCTTATGGTTGTATTATACCCAAAATTATTGCCATCAACCTTTTCTGTTATTCTTGTTAATTAGGCAGCATCAAGCTCCTAATTTCAGATAATATCCTTATGTAGAATTTAATCAGTAGCAAATAGCAATTGCATAGTGATTCATGCATTTCTAGTTTTCCATTTTTTATATTGTTAATAAAGTTACTTGATTTCAAAACAGCTAGAGGGGAAGACAATCAAGGCCCAGATATGGGACACGGCTGGCCAGGAAAGGTACCGAGCCATCACCAGCGCTTACTACAGGGGTGCAGTTGGAGCACTCCTGGTCTATGACATAACAAAGAAGCAAACTTTTGAAAATGTTCAAAGGTGGCTACGCGAGCTGAGGGACCATGCTGACTCCAACATTGTGATCTTGATGGTTGGGAACAAGGCAGACTTGAGGCATCTTCGAGCAGTCACAGAAGAGGAAGCCCAGATGCTAGCTGAGAAGGAAGAGATTTCTTTCCTGGAGACATCAGCTTTGGAGGCACTTAACATAGATAAGGCATTTCAGACTATTTTAAAAAATATTTACCAGATAATCAGCCGAAAGGCGCTTGCTGCTGCAGAGGCAGCAGGAACAATTCCCAGCCAAGGCATGACCATCAATGTATCGGATCCCGGTGGTGGCTTCACAAAGAAAGGTTGCTGTTCAAATTAGCTAATTTGCCTTTTGTGTGGGTGGTTTGCCCAGAAATGTGGATTCGCCCAAGGTGCTAACACAATTATTCAATAATTGTTCATTTATAGTTTATTCAGATCTGCATTGAAAAGTCCGTCTTGTTTCTTTTGTTCTGGAGGCTATGAGATGCAGATTTCCTTTTCCATATACTTGGTTCTCACTAAAAAGTAAATGAGTGCATAAGCTCATTTGGATATAGACTCTGTAAATTTCAAGTTTTTGTATTACTAATGCCAGTAACACTTCAGATATTTGTTCATCTCTAGAATGTTTGTGGCAAAAATTTGCAAAGCAAATAGTATTCTTATCAATGCATAAGGTACTTCAAATATGATTAATCATGCACACACATGAAGACCACAAACCACATGACTAAGCTTCCAGCAAATTTGATTTCATACAGGCTTATCAAGTATTATTATAGGATGTTTTTTCTAGCTACCATCTTTCGTATAGTTTTTGTTGCCTCTGTTTACTTTTTTATTTAGCAACTCTTATTACCATGAAGTGCGGATGGAGGGAAAGGAATCAAAAGTGGAAGAAATTCCTCAGGGAAGATTAAGGAGGAAAGGAGAAAGTAAAGAAGGAGAAAATGAAAAAGAAAAAAAGAAATACAATCGGTGCCTTCAACGGCCACGACTCACGACCAGACTGCAACCTTGTGGTGGCCTAGTCGCGATTTGTGGTCAGGCTAGAGCTTGCAGCCGCAATTCACTGTCGGGCCCTGAGCGATTTGTGGTCTGGCCGTGAGCTTGCAAGTTCATGACCATGATTCGTAGTCATGCCGCGAACAACTCAAGGCTATTTCTTACTTGGCAATGAGTTCATGATCCTAAATTGGTCTACTACGAAAATGAGACTTCAAAAGATATGGATTTAAAAGCAGAACAAAAGATGGGTAAACTCAATCTTCTTCCCAAAAGAAATGCAATAATATTGAGAGAAAATTATTTACCTTTCAAATTAAATATATGACGAGGTTGCTTGATATTGTGATTATCGTTGATCGCCAAGAAGAATATATGACTTTTGAGAATGTATAATTTTAGGTATTGTAACGATTTATTTAATCCATACAAATTGTGACCTGAATCTCACAAATATTTTGATTCCATCCAATGATGATGCTATAGCTTCAATCTGATTGGTTTTTAACAAATTAGTATTCATCGATTTGCATTCTTAACAAATTGGTATCCAACGATTTGGGGACTGGCTATGAATCATGACCACTGCGATTCGCAGCCTCACAGGTAAGATCTCACAATCATGACATGGCTACAAGCTCGTAGCCAAACCTCGGCCTCGACTTGCAACCAAGCCAATGGAGTGGCTCACGGCTGCGAATTTGCATGTTGTTGGTTCCAGAGTGTTTGTGTTCATCGGTTAGAGTTTGCATTCTAAAGCGTTTCACATGAATTGCTAGTTTCCTTGCCATTTTATTCAAGAGTAATTTCCAGTCACCTTTATCTCACTTATTTTCTAGTGCATTGGATATGATTTCCAAAAGATTGTTCATGGTTATCCAGTACTATATGCTTATGGAGATGCAAGTTTCTAAAGGAGTAAACTTCCTTTTAGGCACTTGAATTTTCCTAAGACTAGAATGATTGAGCTTATCATGTGCTGCAGGAGATGTGCTGCCCTTGTCTTAGGTAAAGCATCTTAATCTTTGTTCTTTCTAATGATACTTTGGATGAGCTGAGTTACTTTTTCTTGCAACTGCTGAACAGATAACCACATTGGTCAGAGGCAGCTAAACGGCTTGCAGATGTTCAGGCACAGGCAGATGTGCTTGAAATTATGAATTAACCCAGCTGGAGTTCCAAAGAGTAGGCATTAAGATACTTCTGTATCACCTTGGAGTTGCCTCAGATGTGGTATGTAATTCTGTCTGTGAATATATTCCTTACAGATTGATTAATTGAAGGTGAATTACTTTTTATCCTCAATTTTGACATGTTTGGAATCTATCAAAGACAATTTACACTGAATTGATACTTGACATTTCAAATATATCCAATCATTAACTGACCACCTCCATCTCATTAAATTTCTAATGTAGCACACTGTGTGATTACATAATTTTTCTCCTGATAACAAGCAGTTTAGGGTTGGAATCGAATCGGCAATTGGCAATCTGCATGGCCTCTAAGACTAGGCTGCGGTAAGTCTTAAAAAAAAGATGAGCAGTTGTTCATGTATTCCTGTTGCACTTTCTCCTTACCACACCAGCAAATTATAATTTGATGCTTCTGGGAGATCACTAATTCATGTCAAAATATAGATCATGTCGCACTTACGCTATAGATAATGCAAAAGTAAAATGAAGATGAAGCAACGATCAGTACTGTTGCACTTCAAAATGAAGTGCCACTGGCTAATGGTTTCGCATTGACTGCAGTTATTTATGCATGTCTTCAACATGGCCAATACCTGGTGAGTTATCCTACCTTAGAGTGTGAAAATTGCAAATTGCATGGAACAAACACCAAAAGCTAGACATCTATCTTAAGATTTTGGCTTGCAACTGAAGTGCTTGAGGTTAAGTTTAATGTTTTCATGATACTAATGGATGGTGTTCCTAGACAGACCTGAGTTTCTTTGTTAAGAAATGGTAGAGGCATCTTCAGCTGGTCATATTAGCATCAATTAGATTGTTAATGTGAAAAAAGAAAAGATTTATTATAAGAACTAGATTGCTAAGCATCACAGATTTCTATATTTTTTTATCTTTGAGTATCATAGTTGTATGTGATATATTCTCAGTTGGATTTGCTCATCATGAAACTATGGAAAACATATTTGTATTATAGGCACAAAAGAGCTGCTGTCTTATCAAGTGAGCAAAATATAAATGCACAAAGTAATTATCAACCCAACTTCTTTCCGATCAGTTTGGCACTCTACATATAAGACTGATTATTCATGGTTCCATGGCATGAACAAAGGGGAAAAAATGATCAAAATGAACTCTCTCCGTAACATAGATCTGTATGATATTACATTGAATTGATATTGTGCACCTTCACTGCAGGTTCTCATGCAGAGGCAGATTGAGCATCTTGCTACTAAACAAAGCATTGTTTCTGTTCCTTCTTGCTAACGAAGAGACAGTCGAACCCCTGGAGGTTTTCTTCCATGTTGTCCTGCCATGGAACCTTGATCTGTTGCAGTGCTTTTGTGTCGAATTGAATCCATGGTCACCGGATGCCTTCAACCTCTTTCTGCTGGGATTCACTTTTTTCACAAGATCTTCAATGCATCTAGCATCAGATAGAGATCTAAAAGACTCTGATTTCCCCTCAAAATACTTGGACAGCCCTCTTCTGCAGATTTGACAGTTTCAACCTCATTAGCTGATGAAACATTGAAGAGTTTGCATTGTAAACTCATAATTCAGTACTTACTTGATTGGGAGCTCGTCCACGAGCGAAGATAAGTCGAGAGAAGATTGATTTGGATCAAATTGTGATGCATTTGATGACAGGGACGACGACGAGCTTGGAGATGTGGAGGTTGCATCATCTGTGAGATCCGACGATGTCGACAAGATGGAGTCATCAGAATTTCCATAAAATGATGAAGATTCACACCTCTTATCATCATCACCATCATAATCATCATCAATTCTCTTCAAACAGAGGCCATTGGTAGCATCCTTAGCACCTTCATCCATCTTCATATGAATCAAACAAATAGTAGATGGAGATGAAGTGGAAATGGAAATGGAAATGGAAACAAGTTTTGTTGTTAGTTATTTTTCTTCTTTTGCGGGCTTTCTCTTATATTGTGTTGTTGTGCCATGGTCCTTGGTCATTGTCTTTTAGAGGATTAGAATCACATGTCTCCAGCTGCTGTTGATTAGGAAGAGTTTGTGGATGGGATGAGGAACATGGATAGAAGCGACCTCGATCATCCATATCTGCCACGTTTTATTTTATTATTTTCTGATTTCTTTTCTTTTCTTTTCTTTTCTTTCAACTTTCGCTGCATTCAGCCATATTTATTAATTCAAGCATTAAATACGTACTTTCTTTTATTATTTTTATTATTATTATTATTATTTTTGAAAACATTGCTAAAAAATTTCAAACGCGGAATTCATGGCTGTAGGGATTTGGAATTTATCAGAACTTCAATCTGTACTTTTTTTAAAAAAAAAAAAATTGCTTTTGAGCATTCCCGTTTCTTCCAAATATTCTAGAAGTATTTTGATTGTATTAATTAGGAGAACAAATTTATTGAGACGGATGGTTAGTATATGAGACCTTATTATCATAAGGTTTGAGGGTCAAATCCTGGCTAATAGTTAAGTTCCTGTCCTCTCCATGTACTGGTCACTGTTCGGGTTAGCTAGACTAGTCTCCGTGATTTATCTCTTCCATGTTGGTCCTGGGACGGGGGCGCTGGGACGAGCGTTTCGTTTTTTATCATCATGAGTTGAATATTTCGTATTGATCCTGAAACGAATTGACGAGAATATTAGGGATGAATGCTTCGTTTTTTATCATCAGTTGAATAATAATAAAAAATTAAAATGTTAGTTTGAATTCTAAAAATACATGGGATATTCAAATTTAATTCATTGAAAATATAAATAATTTTAGCTCGAGATTAGTAAAAAAAAAAAATCTCAAGTTTGGTTCAAGTTGTTTGAATTTTAATTTTAGTATAATTGAATCATAGCTCAAAATGGTTCAAATTGGAATTAATCTTATTTTGAGTATATTAAAACTCAAACTGTATACTACATAATAAAAACAAATAGAGTTGAGCTCGTCAATGGTTCACCAACAATAAAAAAAAATATGGGTAAAATTTAAAAGACCATTCTTTTTTGTTGAATCGGTTCCTCTTTTTTATTTTTAATTAAAAAGATGCTTTATCAATCTTTTGTAAAAAGATCAGTTACCCTCTAGTATATTATTCAATATTATTATCTCATATCGTACACATTAAATTTTGAATAAGATAAATTCATGTTATAGCAGTTACAGTCGTTATAGCATTTACTAAACCGTAGTTACTACCATAGTTATAGCAGTTACAGTTCGTAGCTATTATAACGTGAATATTGTTGAACAAGATAGTCTGTAACAACTATAAAATTATAGTTGTTACGGTTTCGTAGTTGTTATAATATAAATATTATTGAACCTGACAAATCTGTGTTATTACAGTTATAAAATCGTAGCTACTATAATATTATAATAACTACTCAATCATAACTGTTATAATATAAATGTTATTGAATATATCATTTGCTTAATTAATTTAAGATTTAATATATGTAACCGGAGATAATAATATCGAATACAATATTATCATTTTAGAAGAAGGCTAGTGGAGGTAGGACGCCCTTTTGATTTAAAAAAATGCCACTTGGAATGATTTAAAAAAATACTTTATAGATTTTTGCCCAAAAAAATATTATGGTTCAAATTCGATTCGAAAAATTATCAAATACATTTGAATTTAACTCAAATTTAATAATTATAAATACAAATCAAATATTTTGTTGGCTTAGATTCATTTGCACCCTTACTCTCAATCATAAAGTTAAAAAAAAAACAATAAAAAGTTAGATAAAAAAGCATTGACCTACATTAACTACAATATCTCTATCCATAATCTCCCCTCCCCTCCTCTCCATATATTCTTTTCAAAAAGATGTTGTTCAAATTGTAACGCAAGCTCGACTGAGACTCGCATAATCTTCTTAATTATTCTCACCCAAATGCATATCTTAATGGCTGCCAAAGGAAAAAAAGAAGAAAAAAAAATAGTCCCATGCATGAAAGCTACTCATCTGCCTAACCCTACTACTGCCTATATAGCTAGCATCACCTCATCTAATCTTCTTCTTCCTGTCTATATAACTGGAATCATTCTTCCCAATCTCCAAACATTGCATTGCATTGCATTGCATGTCCTTTTCGCCATGACTGATCCTTTGGCAGTTTTCAATCTAACAAAACTGAGCTAAAATGAAATGTCTCAAGAAAGATTCAAAACGATTAATTAATTAATTAAAAGATTAAAAGGAGAAGACTAAGTGTGATGGAGTGTTTGGAAGTAGATGGATAAATACGGCGGATGAAGGTCAATTCGACATCAAGTTTTAGAGGCAAAATAAACTCCAAATAATAATAATAAATTAAGAAATATATTCTAGTGACAAAAAGTTAAACCGTCATCTTAGCAATCCCTTCAGAATGCAATCCCTTCAGAATGACTCCACATACTCTAAAAGGGGTCTTAGTTGAGCAATCTTTCTAGACAGAGGGCACGAGATAATCCAAAACAATATTTGTATCTGTCAAGAATTGAATCATGTCTCTCAAGTGAGAAACCTTGCCCGAGTACTAACTCGGCTACACCCGCTGCGGGGGCAAATTAAAGAACATATTCGAACATCGACTTGATGAAAAGGGTATGCGTCTTTAGTCGTTTATGAAATGAGTGATCGTGTAAAGGTAGCGAGGTAGACGAAGAGTTACAAGAAAGAAGGTGTATGATTTTTAAACAATATAGAATTGTTTCTACAACTAAGGGAGTTTTGATGTAATAGTAAAATGACTATCGTGTGATCTCGTGGTCACAAATTTAAATCATGAAAATAATCTTTTACAATATCAGATAAGATTGTATAAAATAGACCCAATATTATTTAATATTTTTTTTGAACCCTAACTTTCCGTAGGTGAATCAGGGAGAAAGACCGCCTACTAATTTCAAAATTAATCAAGTGGAGTTTGGACACTTAATTACAAAATAAAATAGATCATATAAATTAAATTGGCTAAAAGAATTAGATGCACACCCACGGAGTACATTTAAATGGTCTATATGAACTCTAATCCTCTTATTTATTCTTCTAACCACTGCACCACATGACTCGCAGAGACCTTTATATGAGCTATTTGATTTATTTTGAAGGGACTATTCTACTTTATTTATTTGACTACTAGCTAACTTGGTCGATGCATGTTACAATCTTAATTGGGCATGATTTATTGCTCAACACATTCAACTCTTTTGATTTAGTCCATCTATCTAACTTAGTCAACTTAACCAAGCTATCTTACGTTGACCACTTTGCTAACCTACTTGGTCCAACTAGCTCAACTCGTCCTAACATTCGACTTCCTTAACTCATCGGCCCCAAGTGCTTGCTCGACTTGTACTCAAGTTTGATCGACCCATTTGATTCGAAGTTTTAGTTTCAAAATTATAATTTACCATATCTAAAC
>JBBUKS010478045.1:0-17019 GCA_038050645.1 Hedychium gardnerianum
AATTATCATTACGGAATAAATGGCCTATGAAAATTTTAATGTGTTAATAATTGTTAAAAATATATAATTTATTAAAAATTGAATCTGCATCCTAAATTGTATGAGAAACAAGATTTTCAAATTTTAATGTGTATAGTACATTTCATTCTAACTAAAAAAAACAATCTTATTTGTTTGTAGAAAGCTAAACCATATTATTAAAAATTAATATATTTATTAGGTAATTATCATACATTTTTCAAGTGCTGATCTCCTAAATCTCTGATAAAAACTTAATACCTCATGCCAATTAATAAAAAAATAATAATAAAGACATCTCAACCCGTCAAGCTTTTAATTTTCTACTCATTCTTAATCTCTCATAATCCTCTCCTGGAGCAACTTATCTGCTCTTATTTTCTATCATATTAATCTCTAATAAAGTATAATATTATTTTAAAAGTTTCCTTTAATAGAATACTGAATAGATATTATCTATTGCATAGGTTGAGTTTTGAAGATGAGGTCGATACAATGATTGTAAAGTTTATATAAGATCTGAGTGATCTTTAACAAACCTTCACAATGCAAACAAACATGGTAACAGAAGCAACAAATTAAATACGTAAGCAATTATCGACAATTACTAAAGTAGAATCACCACATCAAAATAGCCTTCTCAGATGGAGCACCTCCTTGAGGAGTAATCGGGGCAATAGATATAAGCAAAGTATACACCATCAAAGGAAAAACTTAGAACATACCATTTCAAATTCATAGTCAGACACCTTGATAACTAAATGCTTGCCCGATTGAATTCAGGAAATAAAATCCTTGAAAATTCAACTAGTCACATTAAGAATGTCATGCTCGAAGAGAATCTTAATTGAAGACAAAAAAAACTCAAGTAACTAGCAACACCAAGCTATTTTTAATAACTAGAGACTAAATTGCAGCTCCAGTGCCACAATATGTCTCCATTATAAGGGCAAAATGCAGCTCAGATATCACCACCAATCCCAATTTTACCTGATAAAGAAAAAAATAGGAAAGCACTTCAGCGTAATTCAACTTGGATTTTTAAATAAAAGTAAATGAATATAAGAAAACATTAATCCAGATCTTTTGATAAGAAAAGTTTTCAAATTGTCAAGAGCATTAAATTTATACATGGGATTTAAATTTATAAAACACTGTTTCACATGGTGTTTGATAATCAAGTGCTATACTAAGTCAGAAAGAAGATATAAACACTTTAGAAATCCAAAATAATAACCTTGTACACAAAAGAAATATTGGTAAGAGCATGCAAGAAAAGAATATTTTACATTGAAGTTTTCTTTACCTTGCACAGATTCAGAATACTAAAACATCATGCGATGACCATGGAGTACTTGCCAAGAATCACTGGTTCCCCATTACATCAAGGAAAATAATACAGCATTAAATACTATTTTTAAGGAATTTTTATTAAATGGTTACTCTAGTGGAATAAGGCTTGGTTGTTGTTGTTGGTTACTCTAGTTTGTTCTTGAAAGGTTACCTTTAAACAGTGGAACATAGAATTTTAAAGGTTTATCATATAGGCTAAGGTCTTTGATATAGTTCATTTAATTAACATATGAAGGTTTAAGTTCTATGGATTTAACCAGGAACCAATTAGTGCAGACAAGTCAACAGTCTAAGTATTTCACATAATCAAGGAAACTAATAACCAAAATCAGAGGTCATAACATCGAGAACAATCCATGAGTATCGTGTTCAGAGATAATCTCTCAGATAAATTGTCAACACAAAGATTTAAATCTCACCTCAGATGTTGCTGGGATACATGAAAACCCTGATCTTTTGACCCTGCAAACAGATAAACGAGGTTAAATACCAAACAGTTGGGCATAAAACATCAGAAAAAAAGAGAGGTCACATTTAGTATTGGTTGGATGACTAGGAAGGGTAAGGTGAGTGGAAAGGGAAGCAATACAACAACAACAAAAATCATGAGTAATTTATGGCTATCCTAACCATGGACTTGGGAGGGAGATTGGTCTTAAATTTCGCACGGACAACGCCACTGTTACCATGGGGGCGCGTAACCTTGCCCCAGATGCACCGAAAATTCGTTCCACTCTTCTTCGTCTTAGCCTTGTAGATGTAAGCCAACCTCTTTCCCAAGTACCAATCCACCTCCTCCTTGGTGTTCACCCCCTCGATCTGCACCAGCGAGGTGTTCTCGTATTGGTTTGACTTCGACCTAGTGCATCGATAACACCATGTATCAACTCAAAATGCGAGAAAAAAAGTTGAAAAGAGGAAAACAAATCGAGTAGTTAAACAGGTGCCTAGGAGGGCAACGACGTACCTCTTGTATCCGAGGATCCTCCCGCGGACAAATAGCCTGAGATAAAATCACCAAAAGAGAAAAGAAACAAATTGATGAGATTAACATTTCCCAAAATGCTGCGAAATTTGAAGATTGATTGATGAGAGCTGAGGAAAAGTCTGGGATCGGACCTGACGCGATCGTTGCTTCGCTCCTTCACCATTTCCGCCGACACACAGAGAGCCTTCGAGCACACCTCAACTCGACGGCTAAGAAACCCTAATGATGGGCGCAGGTGAAGGATAGGTTTAAATAGCGGAGGCAAGGGGAGAGATGAGTGGATCGGACGGTCACGGTTGCATCTCCGATTCCTACATGCCACTCTGATGGGCTTCGAACGTATCGGCATTTATTGGGCCTTTTCATCGAGATGGGCCATCTTGGTGATCCTCCTGGTCTCTTGTGTTTTCTCCGATTATCTGGTGGGGGCAAAAGGTGACTACCTTAACTCTTAACTCTTGATGAAAGAGAATAAAAATTTATGATTTATTTTTTTCATTTTAGTTTTGAAATGGATTAGCCCGTTGGAAGTAAATATTTCATCTTTTTCGATCTTGATAAAAGGAATAAATTGTAATAATTAAATAGCCATGGGAGGGATTTTATTCCTAAGATTATTTAATCTCTATTTTTATTTGATAATTTATTATTATCAATTCGATTATTTTTGTAAGGACTATTTTGATCATCTTAGACTCAAGCATTAGCTCGGTATGAACCGAATATGACGTCCACATAATAGTCAAGATTTAAGTAAAGAAAAAAGAACATAAAAGATAAGATATCATAAATATTACTAAGTGATAATGTAAATTATATCAAACTATATTCTAAATATTATATTTTTTTATATCAATATCTAAATTTTACTATCCGAATAATTTTGGATAGATAATCCTCCCTATATTCTCTATCACATAAATTAAGATAGTGGGGTGACTTTTAACACGATATCTCAACTATATCAATAATTTAATCATCAATAAAAAAAATGAAATATTTATTTTTAATGTTTTCGTCAATCCATCTCGAGATAATAATTTAATCATCATAAATATATCTAATGTAAAAATTAAATCTTAATTATTTTACTAACCTATCAAGTCTCGAGGGACCATCCTAAATGTTATATCTCACTCAGGCAACTCTTGTCCAGGACAATTGAATCGAAATAACAATTGTGACAAAAGGCGAAACGCTCGTTCCAGCGCCCCCGCCAATCCGTCCCAAGATCAACACGGAGGAGGTAAATCAAAGTAAGTTATTACACGTGTAATTAAGCAAAGTTGAGGGTAAAATTAGAAGATTTCTCCCCTAGAATAATTGCTTTTCACTCCTCTTAATTTTAAATTTTACAAATAGGTAAAGATCTGGATCAAATATTTATATTAACACGAAGGCGCCGGGGCTGCTGCTTTTTCGATCTACTTGCTCTCTTTGCTCTCTATCTAACTCTGCATCTTCCCTTTCTCTCCATCTCGTCCAACTCCGCCCGATCTGTTGGCTTTGCGTCTAGAGATGGCATTCGAGAAGATCAAGGTCGCCAACCCTATCGTCGAGATGGACGGTGAGAATTTTGAATTCCATATCTCCATTTCCTCTAACCACCTGTTTCCCTCTTGTTTTTGCAACTTCAGCAGATCCGATCTGTTCCCGGCTTGTTATATTATTTTGAATGATTTTTTCGAGTTGGATCTTTGGTATTTGATCATGATAGTCGTGTCTATCGACTCCAATCTATTGTTGTTTGATATTCGCTGTCTTTTTCATGGATTGATAAAGTCCCGTGGGTTTTGATGCAAGTTTGTACCTTTTATTGTGTGGATCTACTAAAAATTCGCTCAATACACTTTTTTTCTTCCCCTTATATATTCTCTCTGTCGCTTGGCAGTGATTTAAACCCGTCGTTTGTTTTCTTAGATTTTCTGTAATTGGTTACTTTGAACAATAGGGGGAAAATAGCACTAAGTTTGATCAGCGTGCTCCCCTGTGCTCATGCTGCTTTTAAGGGTTAGTTTAGTTAGTGAATCAGCGTGCAGTTTTTGGATCAAGTGGAAAGAAGAGTACGCTTGATCCACGCTTTCAACTGTGCTCATGTTATTTTAACGGATAGTTTGTGCAGGAATGTTAATATTGGAGTCTTCATGAAACAGGATAATAGATACATATGGTTTCAGAATGAAAAATGTATTGCTATATCGAGTAAAAGCAAATTTACAAATAAATAACTAAACAAATAAAACAAGGGCTGTCTATTATACCTGGCCTGTTAGTGAATGCTTCAGCGACAATAATAATTTCTGGAGCACTTCCACTCTGTGCCACATAACGTTTGTTGTTCGTTGATCCTCACCTCAGAACGACCAATGTAACTTTAAAACAGCTTCCTGAAAGTTTTCTGAGCTGAATTTTCAGAGCACTGATATTTTCTCTCTTTTTTTTATAGTTTTTTTTAGCGTGTCTAATTTCATCTGTAATACTTAGCTATTGGGCTGGCTGCCAAGAGATAGGATATTGTGTTTTAAATTGTGAGAACAAGGTTATAGTAATGTTTACTCATAACTATACTTCAATCATACTGATTTCCAGTTCCATATTGTTAACATAGTCTCAGCAGTGACCTTATGACTTAGTCAACTCAACATAAAGAAGAGATATTAAATTGTATCAGTTTTTTTTTAATTTTTTTTTATAGCTAACTGATACACACGGAAAACACTTTTACTATAAATAGTATTCCAAACTCCATGCCCTTATAAAGTTTGAATCTTGACCTTCTGTCTTATGTCTGACTAGGAATACTTGCTGTGTAAATGCTAACTATGTGTATTGCTGCCAATATGTGATCGACAAAGAAATTTCATTTAGTACATCAATTTCTTCTTTAGAAGTTCCATTGAAATCTTCATGCACATTAAGGAGTTACAGGTCTCATTGGCATTTCTAGATGGTTTATCATTTCTATTGAAGGTTAGAGCAAGCAAGCATTAACTGTAACAATTATGTCCATTTATCATTCTGATGAGTGATAGTGACTTGCTAGGTTTCAGTACCTTATTTAAGTTTTCCCATTCTGTCCCTTGCTTCTTTATCCTTAGTTCCTTGCAGACACAGTTCCTTAAATTGGCAATTATTTTTTCTGTAACCTTTGTAATTGCCTTTCCATACTTTGTTCAAATCAGCATAATTGTCCATTTGCTACATAAAGTGTATCGTTTTTTAATATTATTCCTATTTTACTCATGTTGCATATTCAACTACCATCCTCCAAATGGAAATCATTAGTAACTCATGATCAGTAAACTTGATTAGCTTCTTATGAAACATCTAAAACATTAATAATTTCATAATGTCCTTTGTTGGTTTGTTAAGGATTTTGCTTGTTATTTTAATTCACAAACCCATTTTGAGAGGGGTATGGGGATCAGAGAAAATTCCATGTAGTGTACTTATATGAAATCTAAATGACCTAGTTTCTTTATATATATTTTTATTTTATTTTTTAAAATGCACACAAGGTGTGGAGTTTTCAGTTTTGTGCATGAAGCACACTTGATTGAACAAGCAATATGTGGCCCAAATGTTTGTCTCAACCACCAAATTAGCGCTGTTTGATAAATGATATCAGTAATACTAGTGGCATAGCCTAACATAGAGCTCATATATAGTAGAAGGTCCATGTGGCTGAACATAAATAATCACACAGGTGTCGTATACACATTTGAGGACTTTTGCAATGATTTAGATGTACCCATTTAGCAAACCAACCAAAGTATCATGCAAATATGTAGCACATCCTTTTAGAGATCAAGAAATATTCTCTAGCGAAATCGGTTACTGCAAGCAAGTCCTTGATTGCCAGTTGAAACCCTTTCCTCTCTTATTCAAATGTTCAGATACTGAGTTGCCTTATGCATATACATTCTCCTCTAATTCTTGGCACCTCTCTGATGATGACTCTTGTGCACAACAAAGGCAGTTTTTTTCAGTGATCAACTTTGAATCAACTCTCTAGAAATGTTTCACTTGGTAAAACTTTGCTAGAGAATGTCATTGCAATTTTGTTTATGATGGTTTCTTTATCCATACCTGAATATGATAACCTCTTACTTTATGGCAGGGGACGAAATGACCCGAGTCTTTTGGAAATCAATTAAAGAAAAGGTGATAGATAATTTGCTTGTCTACTACAGATATATATATTTTTCTAAATATCCTTGTAGATCCCTTTGTAAGAGAGCTCATAATGCATAAGATAAGAAGCTGCTAATATTGTAATATGTGGATTTCATTCTGCAGCTCATTTTTCCATTCTTGGAACTGGATATCAAGTATTTTGATTTGGGCTTACCTCACCGTGATGCCACAGATGATAAAGTCACAATAGAGAGTGCAGAAGCCACTCTTAAGTATGCCTCAAACTCTTGTTTTACTCTCTTTCTACTAGTTTAAGTATGTTAAATTCAAGTTGATTTAGTAATTTTCTAGTATTTGGTTGTGTTCCTACTTTGGCATTATGGCCGATGGATATGTCTCGAGGGGCTGCATGTGTCACAGCTAAAAATGGATTGATCAAATTAGAAACTGAAGCAAACTGTGCCAGGCTTGCAAACCCTTGGTGACCCAGATAAACTGAATTGATGATTTTTATTGTTGTTTTGTTATCACAACTTATCCTGGTGGATAAGTTCATGTAAGTAGTATAGCAGTACCGTTTCTTATGTCTTTATTACTAGTGGTTATTAGGATAATCCATTTGTAGTTTACACCAGATCCATTTCCATAGTACGTTTTTGCAGGGAGTCATGATATCAACTTGTCCAGTCAAGAAATTCTTGCACCTCTACCACCAAATTTCCACCTTCCATTGGCGAAGATCATCACTTAGAGGATGAATATTAGTTGAGGGACAAACATGGTACCGCTGTAGGCCAAATGGTCAGAATCATTAATTATGCACTTGTTGGGGGTGAGAGCTGTCAATACATTTGGCCAGCAATCAATATGGTTATAGGGAAGGGGCAACAACATCTGGTGGTTCTGAAAGCTTTAAGGCTGTGCAGTTCTAACAGGAACGACCAGTAATTGACATGTTCGCTGATATATTTGTCGACATTGGCAAGGTAATTGGAAGAAGTGTCAACAAGAGTTAGCAGGATGGCAAGTAAAAGATATGGTACAAAGACATACTCATGATAGTAGTGACTAATGAATTTTATATTGGGCATGCTTGCTTAGTGTTCAGAAAGTTGGCTAGTAATTCCATACAAACTAGATTATGTAGATCTACTCGTGTGGTTCATGTATAATGATTTATAATTGTGGATTGCTGGATTTGTTATAATCAAAATAGAACTTTATTTGTTGGCATTAGCATGTTAATTGGAAGAAGTATCAACCAAAACGAGTTGGAAGGCAAGTCAAAGATATGGTACAAAGACGTAATCATGACAGTAGTGACTAGTGAGCTTTTATATGAGGACATGACTGCTAAGGGTTCAGAAAATTGACTAATAGTTCTACTATATTATCTAGATCTACTCACTTAGTTCATGTATAATGATTCTTAATTTTGGTTTGCTCTATTTTATTGTGATAAAAATAGTACAACCTTTATTCAAAACTTTATTTAGTCGAATCTGAAATTGTTCTGAACTAGTTACGACAGCAGTCTGGACCTGCATTTTTATACTACCTAAACTTGAGCCTGATATGTATTTGCTTTCTGAATTTGTCCAAATCTGTCTCAGGTTCTTATTTCTTTTTCCTAAATCCTACAAAAATATGACAAATAGTTACTAAACCTTCTGATTCCAGACATAAATGTATATGAGGTTACCTGCAAATTTCAAACATGAACTTGATCTGAATCTGATTTGTTTATACTATGCCACTATCTAAACCTGATCCAAACCCAAGTCCGACTATTTATTAAGCTGTGCAGTTCTATGAGGAATGAGACCATAATTGACAGGATAGATAATAGATTGTTGAAGCACACTGATTGGATGTCTAAAATGAGCAACATGAAGACAAGCAATTCTTTAAAAAGCACATGCAGGTGGTATATAGTCAACCCACTGCCTAGTGCTAAGTGATGTGCTTAGGAGTTTGCAGATGCATTTGTGGTCAATATTAAATATTAAAAGTAGTTATACTTATTTAAAATATTTATCACGTGCAAAATAATTGTTTAGGTTAGCACTTAGCTTAGGATTTAAGTCAATTTGGTTTAGTTTAAATTTATTTAAATGAATCAAATAAGATTTATTGTGGACTGTGTGTCATATTATGGTACCTTTCAAGATCTGCATATTCTGCTCAAGCAAGGGCTTTTTGATAACTAAGAAGATGAGTTAAAAAAGACTGCACACAGATGAGTCGAGGCAGTAGTTAGCTTTTGTCTCAAGGTGTGTTTTCTTAAGGTTTAGTAATTTGCTAATATTTCAATACCAATCAACATTATGCAGACCTACTCAATCAGCGCATCTAGACTGATTCATAGTACCAGGTTAATGGATTTTATTGTGTTCAAAACAGTATAACCTTTGTTTGCAATTTATTTCTTAGAATCTGAAATTGTTAACTTTAGGAATGACTTGGCATACTAAACCAGTTTCTGAAACTTAATTTCGGTAGACATGATTTTAAGATATTGTTGGTTGCTTATTTGTGAATTGCTTGTTAAGCAATATTCAAATGTGCTTTGAATTGTTAATTGATAGTATGGTGTCTTGATCTCTTCTAAAGCTATTTTGATGTGGTTTCAGATACAACGTAGCAATCAAATGTGCAACTATTACTCCAGGTAAAGAAAGCTGCATGGATCTGATGTATTGTGGATTACAATAGAATCTGTGATCATTAAATTTGAATAATTTTGAATATTTACAGATGAAGCTCGGGTTAAGGAGTTCAACCTGAAATCAATGTGGAAAAGCCCTAATGGGACAATCAGGAATATTTTGAATGGTTAGACTGCTTGAGTGATTCATGTGTCTAGAGAGCCAATTATTTGCAAAAGGTTGACTGAAAGTTTTTTTTTTTTGCAGGAACTGTATTTAGAGAGCCAATTATTTGCAAAAACATTCCGCGGCTTGTTCCAGGTACTTAGAGATCACTTCGTACTCAATGTATGGTCTGTTATCACAATTTGTTTGGCATTCTTAGGATGGACAAAGCCAATATGCATTGGAAGGCATGCCTTCGGTGATCAATACCGGGCGACCGATGCAGTAATTAAAGGACCTGGCAAGCTCAAATTAGTTTTTGGTATGCTTTTCCATTCATGTTCATAAACAACATCTGTTGTTGACTTTCTTTATTTATCATCTAATAAATGTTTGTCACTGTATTACTTTCAGAAGGAAAAGAAGAGGAAGTTGAACTTGAGGTGTACAACTTCACTGGAGCAGGTGGAGTTGCCTTATCCATGTACAATACGGATGAGGTAATCACCTAACATTGCCATTTTTTATATCGGCTTGCTATAACAATTGTACTTATTATTTGTCTTTGTATATATAGTCAATTCACTCCTTTGCTGAAGCTTCCATGGCTACTGCTTATCAAAAGAAATGGCCACTTTATCTCAGCACTAAGAATACAATTTTGAAGAAATATGATGGAAGGCATGTAGTGCGTTTTCTAATTTATTATGCTTTGCAATTTGTTCTTAAAGATTTTATATTAAAATTGTTGGAAATATCTAATTAGTTGCAAATTTTGTTATATGTCTCATCTAATAGGTTCAAAGATATATTCCAAGAGGTTTATGAAACTCAATGGAAATCCAAGTTTGAGGCTGCAGGAATTTGGTTAGCTTTTCTGAACTGCTTAATCATATTTAATCTATTCAAACTTCCTTTACTATCTCATTGCATGTTGCTTTGATAGGTATGAACACCGTCTCATTGATGACATGGTTGCATATGCACTCAAGAGCGAAGGTGGCTATGTATGGGCTTGCAAAAACTATGATGGAGATGTGCAGAGCGATTTCCTAGCTCAAGGTTTGAATTATACTGAGTACTCTTTTCCATTACTCAGTTGTGTTAAGCTTGACATCTTTATTAAATAGTTTATTTGAGCCAAATTTTTAATTATATAATAATCCTTTTTGTCCAGGTTTTGGGTCTCTTGGTTTGATGACATCAGTGCTGGTATGTGCGTGTGTAGCTACTATCATCTAGTGTGATTCCAGTTGAAAAATAAATTCATTGATCAGTTTTAAATTACTCAAAACTTTGATCATTCTGTTTTGTTTGATTTAACATCTTGGATCTGACACATGGACTGGAGATAAGTGTAATGATTTTGAAAGTAACACTTATGCTCCTTTGCAGTAAAGTGAAACTGACTTAAGTGGCATGTTCTTTGTCCTAGAGAACCTGTTTTTGCACAAGGCCTAAATTCCCTTGGAACAATAGATAAGAAAGCCAAGCCTTGTGTGGATCAAATATAAGTATCTTGGTTGTTTAAATGCACTTGAACTAACCTGTGCTGTTATTGCCTTTGATTAATGGTGAGGTTTAGAGTATTCATTCTGACCTGCAAGACAATAATCCAAAAAAAAACTCATGCATTTTAGGTGTGCCCAGACGGGAAGACCATTGAAGCTGAAGCTGCACATGGAACAGTAACACGCCATTACCGTGTTCATCAGAAAGGTGGTGAAACTAGTACAAACAGTATAGCCTCCATCTTTGCCTGGTCAAGAGGGCTTGCTCACAGGTTTGGATTCTTTTTTCCATCATTATGATTGATTACTAATATCATAAGACAATCGTCAACCATAAACTTCATCTTCGAGAGCTTTTTACCCTTGTTGATAATAATGTAGCTATATTGTGCTGTGTTTCTTCCAATTATTTAAAGATTGTTATGTCACTCCATTGGCGAAAACTCTTCTGATGATTTATCAGGGCAAAGTTAGATGACAATGCCAGATTGTTTGATTTCACCGAGAAGCTAGAATCTGCTTGCGTTGGAACTGTTGAATCTGGGAAGATGACCAAAGATCTGGCGCTTCTCATTCACGGATCCAGGTACTCTTAACCTCCAACAGCTATAACTGTTCAAGCAACAATTATTTTCATGTTTATCAATCAAAGTGCCTCTTTGCTCAGTGTCACTAGAGCCCATTATCTGAACACTGAAGAGTTCATCGACGCGGTGGCATCTGAGCTGAGAGCTAGGCTTTCTGCATAATTCCCTTTGTGCCGCGCCGTTCCATTTGCAGGTTCCTGAAGCTGGGAATTGGGGAAGGTTCGCGACTTGTTTTACTTCAAATAAAAATTATTTTCATTTTAGGAAGAAAGATTTTCCATTCATCATTGCTTCTTCACAGTCCATGGATTATTTATGAGCATTTGGCACTATAACTTATCCCCAATGGTTTTCATTGTTTATAAGTATGGCTTTCTAATTTTTTTTTAGTGGCACTGGAATTTGTGGTTTCCCATGATATGATGCTTTACTCATCCATATATTGACTTTAATGATCCAATTAAAATGCGAATATATTTATATGGCAGCCTACAGTCATACGAATGACTATTGCTTCAGTTCAATAAAATCATAATGGGCACGTTAAAAAGTGATAATATGCATAATTTTAATAATAATCGAAATAAGGCCCCATTACATCTCACCCACACAAACAGAGTTTGAAATTCAGAACCAGCAAGGAATTCACAATTCGCCGCTGTATTCAAAAATTGGAGTATCAATGGACGAGTGGAGGGAAAAAACCACCCACTCCCAAAGTGAATATCTGAACTATTAAAAAATATATATATATAGAGAGAGAGAGAGAGGGATAGACCCTCCTGCCAAACTTATCAAGGCTAAGTTCAAATTTTCATTTCAAGAAATACCCCATCTATTAAAACTGAAATTATCAACAAAGTAAGCCAAGTTTATACTCTTTTTCGAAAGAACTCGGATTTATCGAACAACAGATCACCCGTATTGATGCACACCAAAAGCTGAGGTTTGATAACCGTGCTTTATATTCTCGTAGAAATGAATCATCATGTAAAATTGCACAACCAATTCAAAACAAGTGCACTGCACATGAGAAAACTCACTTGTACCATGCATTGTTGCCAACCAAAAACCAAACTGTGTTTCAAGCTCTTTTTTTCACCTCTAAATTGTTGAAAAGATAACTGCAAAAGTAGATTGGCCAAATAAAACATAATTGCAAGAAAATCATTAACTACCTGATTAGCTAGTTTATCATCAGAAAATTTATTACACCATGATGTATTCAACTTCCAAACTGATCAGCCCACAAGCATACATGATCTTGAAACAAGTCTACCTGCACCAACTTGCCAGGGATGGACAGGGCTTCATGGATAAAAGGGTGATATCTTGTTCCTTGATAGGTTATATATGTAAAGCAAATTCTCGACATTTAAATAGAACCTCAAACCGCAGAGGGTTGACGCCAGTAGCCCAACATTTAAACTCTCTTGTTCAGGAAACGCGCAACCGACACCTCCAACTGTTCGAGGATTCTCTGAGCAATATGCTAAGCGGGGGGTCAAAAGGCCTACACATTGTTGAGTTAGAAAACAAGACTTGCATAAATAGAAAATGCTAGTGTGCACGAACCGTGCAATGGGGACAAAAGATAATTCAACCTGTCACTCTGAAACTACAAATCATAAATCTTTCTGTACAAATATAAAGCAGAAGAAACTGCTAAAAAGAAGTCCCATCTCAAAAAATTGCCGGTTTGTTGAGGTTAGCATCCTTATCCAACTACAAGAGTCAATAATAAGACCAGTTTCATGGGGGATACAATCATACAACTTATATGGAGTGATCACCTTTTTTTAAGTAAATTCACAGGGAAAACTTGGGAAGCAATTCGTCCACACATTCACAAAGCTTTGATATATATCTGCAACCAACAAGGAGAATGGTATCAAAACAAGAGGCAAATATCGAGACATATTCTAATATTTTCTAAGTGTGAAGGTCTTGCGGGTGCACAAACTGATGAGGATGGTAATATTTGCCAACCGAAACATGCCCGTCCTTTTTACTAGTTAATGGTTATTAACTAATGGAAATTTATACAGACTTTAGTAGCATAGCATATTTTCTGGGCGCGAAAGATGGAAGAGAAGAGGAAAAGGCAGAAAGAGATCCACATTTGCAACTGAATAGAAAACTATAGGAAGCATAAGTAATAATTTCCCAAACTAAAACATTAGTTTGCTAAGTGCGTAGCCATGGGACTACCAAAGATGAAACAGAAGACAAACATATCAAAAAGAGTTATTGTAAGAACAATAGAGCACAGATAAAACAAAAATGTAAAATAGGATGGTAGTGAATGTGGCCCAACAAAATTATGGAATAATGGGTAAATATATGCAGCTACACTCAGAACAATAGACCAAATAATAGAAGAAACCATAAATATGATGATGATATGTAGCTCCCACTAGATTATGGTATTGTGATTGTAATAAGAGCAGCCAACAAGCAAACAAAATACCTTCCGTAGAAGCTATTTTATCTCTTCAGGATCATTGTGGCACATCTGATTCATATGACGAGGAACTTCCACTGTCAGAGTCTGCAATTAACAGTATAAGTTCACAATTGTACACAATAAAAACAAAACATAATTCAATTTTGTCTCCATAGACATACAGGATAAAAAAATATACAGTAGCTACATACAACATGCATTCTCAATTGGAAAAATATATATATCCCTAATTTTGTAATCTGTCTTTGCTGTATCAAAATATTACCGCTATCTGAACTTGAATCACTGCTAGATCCACTGGAACTACTTGATCCAATTGCATCACTGCCATTGTTCACTCCTGCGACAACTAGATGAGCAGAATCATCCTTCTGGTCTTGCATTGCTAAAAAAATAAGCAAGTTAATCAACACAGGATGAGAAAAAACAAACAAATAACTATCAGCATAATTAATAAATGAATTTTATACCTTCGTCAGTTTGCTGTGCTGATGAAGCAACTGGATCAGGACCCTGCCACAAATGATAGAACATATAACTAGGATTATTACAAAGAACATATATCTTCAAATCAAGAGAAAACTCTTACCTCTCCATTCATTCTTTCTTGGCTGAGGTGCTGTGCCTCAGCCCTAGCCAGCATTGCTAGCTCTGCCTTCCTTTTGTGCTTACTTAATGTCTTCTTATAATTTGACACAAATCTATCAAGTTCCCAGAGTGTATCTGTGTCCACGCTATCAATATCCACTTCAATCTCATCATCATGTTGACTCAAAGCAAAGTTTCTCTTCTTAATAATTTCCACAACCAAATCCAACTTTTCCACCGGCAGACTCTCCAAGTGACGACTTAAAGTTTGCTTCTCCTTCAATGTCATCTCCCTCTTGTACAAGTCTTTAGCCTTTGGTTTCTTCAAAGCAATAGGCCGGCTAAAATGATGATACTGATTTTGTTCTTTTCGCAAATCAACAACAATCGGATGCACTGTGGAGTCTGACCTTTCAATAGTTCCCCTTAAAGGAGGAGGAGCCCTTTTCTTATTGACTGAATATAAGTGGTGCAATTGATCTGTAAACTCAGTCTCAATCACAAGCCACCGTTCCTCAAAGATGTTGGACATCTCCTTTGCCATGAAATGAACATCCTGTCCATCAGGATTATACGTCATTGCATTCCTGAAAGTAAGTCTGACATCTTCTGCAAATTCCTCTGGAGTTTCATAGAAATTATCAGCAAGGCGAGATTTTACAGTGCCAAGGTCCATCGGGTGCTTAACGATCAAGAAATAATCATAGAGACCAAGACCCTCAACATCTACTGGTTTATTAAACACCCATCCAAACTTGTGCTTCATGAGCTTCTCCAGCAATGCCCGACAACTCTTGAAGGCACTAGTATATACTTTATCTTCAGGCGATGTCTTATAATCTGATTCTGTAAAATTCTTTTTGGTTTTGCTGGTCTTGGACTTCTTCAGAGATGGTGGAGGAGGAATCTTATCCTTACCCAAGATGAAATCTGAACTATGAAAGTATTGGTTAGCCTTAGGTGTTCTCTTCTCCTTCTGTAAGGGCAATGCACTGATGTTATTCCTTGTACCAGCACCATGTGGCACTATGATACTGAGCCGGGGACGAAAGGGGAGAAGAGCGGGACTGTTTGGAAGAGCATCAAAGACAACAGGTGCTCTCTGAATTGCCACAGGTGTTGTCGCATGGTTCACCGAAAGTTGAGAACGGGCACCTGCAGCAGGGACAGAAAATATCTCATCCACCAGCATCGAGTTAGCTATGCTATTCTTTCCACTGACATTGGGAGGCACTGGGATGTCGAGATGGGAATGTGCTGCCGGAGGGTCCACCGAAACAGCTTCCACAAGGGCTGGTGCTCTCTTTCCTGACATAGTAGTATTCCCATGATTAGCTGAGAATTGAGAAGGAGCTCCACCATCACCATCCACATGCACAGCAAAGAGCTCAATCTGACGGGCCTCAAGCCTCTTGAAAAGATCCCTCACCTGAGCCAGATCAGCGAGGAGCTTCTGCCGGATCTTCAGTAACTCCAGCTGCGATGGTTCGTCTCTCCCGTTCTCCAACGAGCCATTTTCGTGAGGGGCGGAGGCCTTGAAGTCATGCACGGTCGTCCCCTCCGGGCATGGACGATTGAGGCTGGAGGGCTCGTTATCCGACAGGGGGTGGAGAATGACCAGAGGCTGATCTCCAGAAGGAGGCTCCGCCGCCGGAGGCTGATGGAGGGAGGATTGAAGGTCGTCCTTGGTCTTTGTCGTCGCTAGGGTTTCCCCGGATGACGGCTGAGGGTTTTCATCTAAGGCTCCGACGGTTGAGGGCTGAGGGTTCTCAGCTAGGGTTTCTCGGGATGACGGCTGCGGATCCTGGACCGCGCTTGGAGTGTTCTTCTTGGCACGGTTCCTTCGCGTATATACCTTGCAGTCGGCCCACCGGCGACTCTCACCGACGCCGTCGTCCGGGGTAGCGGCGGGAAGGGGGCCGGAATCCATGCATCAAACGGAGTAGGGGGTGCCGGCGGCCCGATCGGGCCTTGCAGGCGTTCGGGATGGAAAAAACGATCGAAAGGAGGAAGAGAGGACTGGAGACGGAGAAAACCCTAACCCTAAAATCGCGATATCGCGCGCACGCCTTCTCGTGCTTCGTGGAGCAATAAGAGGATCCCAGAGGGGGGCGAGGATGGGGTGTTTAGGTCGGTTTAAGTCTCCTGCCAATCAGAATATTACGCGTCGCATCTGGTGCATGGGTTGAAGTAAATTGCGGGGCCCGAAAAAGGAATCCGACCAATCGCCAGTCTGGTAATTGCTAGTGTACGTCGTACCATCGGAAGTGGATTACGTGGGAAGGCTTGATTGTGACGTTACCGTGGCTGCGTGGAAGCCGTAGAGCTTGTGCTTGTGAAAGTAAACGATGGGTGCTGACCGACGTTAGACAGGCGGCCAGGTATCTCTTTGTCAGCTGGCGTAGGAATATTTTATAATACTTTATGTGAATATTCTTTTAGAATCTAAATAAACAAACTTATTACTAATAAAATTAAATTATTAATATTCATAACTAATTTATGAATAAATTTATCTAATTTTTATTATTTATATTTTATTGAAAAATAATATATA
>JBBUKS010478111.1:0-17007 GCA_038050645.1 Hedychium gardnerianum
GTCAAGAATGCATTTCTAAATGGTGATCTTCATGAAGAAGTTTATATGACACCTTCTCCTGGAGTTTTACACCAACCTAATGAAGTTTGCATGCTTCGTAAAGCGCTTTATGGTCTCAGACAAGCACCTCGTGTTTGGTTTGAGAAGTTCTCTACAGTGATTATTTTTCTTGGTTTTCATCCTAGTAATAATGATTCAGCATTGTTTATCCGATGTACGAGTGCAAGTCATATTCTTTTTATTGTTATATGTTGATAACATGATTATTACTGGTGATGATCTTGATGGAATTGCTTTCTTGAAGTCTGAGTTGGCTCGTTTGTTTGTTATGAAATACTTGGGTATATTACGCTATTTTCTGGGCATTGAGGTTGCTTATTCCATAAAAGGTTATCTTTTATCTCAGTCAAAGTATATATCTGATATGTTTGAGCGTGCACGTCTCACTGATAATAGTTGTTAATACTCTTATTGAGACTAATGTTCGATATTTTTCATCTGATGGCTCACCTTTGTCGGATCCTAGTTTGTACCGAACTATTGTTGGGAGCTTGGTTTACCTCACTGTGACTCGTCCAGATATTGCGCATGTTGTTCATTTGGTTAGTCAGTTTGTCATTGCACCAACTACAGTTCATTGGGTTGTTGTTCTTCATATTCTCAGATATCTTTGGGGAACTCAATTTTAGAGTCTTTTATTTCCTTCTACTTCATCTTTGGAGTTGCGTGCATACTCTGATGCTGATTGGGCTGGTGATCCTATGGATCGCAAATCTACTACTGGCTTCTGCATTTTTCTTGGTGATTCCCTCATTTCTTGGAAGAGTAAGAAACAAGATGTTATTTCTAAATCTTCCAAATAAGTTGAGTACTGTGTCATGACCTCAACTACTTGTGAGATGGTTTGGTTGCGTTGATTGCTTGTGGATATGGGTATCTCTCTTCATCAACCTACTCCGTTATATTATGAAAATCAGAGTGTTATTCAAATTGCGCGTAATTTAGTTTTTCATGAGTGGACGAAATTTATTGAAATTGATTGTCACATTACTCGTCATCATCTTCATCTTGGCACCATCATATTGTCATTCGTTCCTTCAAATCTACAAATTGCTAATATGTTTACCAAGGCACATTCCGCTTCACGATTTCGTTTCTTGTCTAACAAACTCTCAATGCTTCTAGTTGTAGCATCGTGAGTTTGAGGGAGATGTTAGATTATATATGTATTTATTTATAGCTTTAGGGTAATTTAGTTTTTTCACTTTTATATTAGGGTTTCTTAACTTAATTATATAAGGTCCTATACTCTGTATTTCTTTAAGTTTCTTGGATTTAATAAAACGGCTAACTTTTTTCCTCTTCTCAATTTCTATAAGATAGAGTCTAAATTTTTAGACTCCGCATCGTTTTGACTCACGGGAGACTCAAGACCCGAACGCTCCTAATAAGTAGCTCATAACAATAATAGTTTTTCTGAGGTGTGTTGACTTTTAACTTAATTTTTTATTTATCACTCATAAAACTGGAAAATGGTTCTGTTAATTTTGATATTATATATACAACTCTAATTGTATTACATTTTTCAGGAATAACATAGATAAAAGATCAGCACAACTGGATTTGAAATTATATTCTATCATTAGGTATGTATTCTTTTTAAATATGTTAAACTTGTGTTGATCAGTTTTTATATTTTCTGATAAATAATTTTAACTTTAGATTCTTATATGAGCAGGTTTGTTTCAAAATAAAAAATATAATGTAGTTTGAATCATGTGTTTATTTTTTTAATAGCCTATTACATTATATTTACTATAGGATGAGATGTGATGATGGTGAATGTATTAGTTTTTGAGATTTGAGTTGGGATGTAATAGATTTGAGATTACATATGTATTGTTTTGAACATTTGAGATTTTTGATGATAGATGTTGTTTTGTTGATAGTGTGATTTGTGTTGGATTTTAATGTATTTGTGAATATTGAATGTAAATGTATGTGTATCATGAATGTGAATGTTATTGAATATATTGTGTATTATTGAATGTAAATAGAATGAAATCTTTTAAATAGAGGAGATTCTGTCAAAATTTTATTGAAAATTAGCGACGGAATTTATTTTCGTCGTTGATTTAGCGATAGAAAATAATTTTTATCACTGATTTAGCGACGGACTTTTAATTCTGTCACCAATGTTAGCGATGGAAATTAAATTTTATCGCTATAGTTAGTGACAGACTTTTTATTTTGTCGCTAAATGTAGCCAAAAAATAATTTCCATCACTAAGTGTAGATAGAAATTAAATTTCGTCGCTAAGTGTAGATAGAAATTAAATTTCGTCGCTAAATGTAGCGACGAAAATTAAATTTCGTTGTTAATTAACGACGGAAAAAAATATTCATCGCTAAATGTTGTCAGCGACCAAAAAATATGCGATTGAAATTTTCAATCGTTAATTGATCGCTAAATTCACTTAACGACTGATTAACTACTAAAATTTTGATCACTAATCTAATTTATTTTTTTTGTAGTATCAATAACCTTAGAAATTTGATAATCCATCCTTTCAAAATTGATTGACAAAATATTTATCTCAAAATCTTGATAACTTTTGCAAACTAAATCACTACATATATCCATTAAAACTGATGCATGACCTCATCTCTTACATTTGTCTTATTTAAATGATGTTAATTTAAAAATCATTAATTAATTGTTTGATTTAATAATAAACTTAAAAGTAACCCATTACCCCAAATCAATAAAAAAAAATAGCAAAAAAAAAATTAAAAGAAAGGTTAAGAGCACAACGCAACCGAAAGAAAAAAGAAATCCGAATTCTGAGCTCATTTTGTCAACGCTAATCTTGAAAACCTGAGGATTTACCATTTGACCTATATATGCTTTCTTTCCTGAAAGAGGGAGATCGACACCTGATTCTTCTAGTCTAGTTTATAATTTGTAGGGATTATAAAACTAAATCCGATCTAATAATTTGATTTGAATCGATCTAAAAAAATTAAGTTTGAGTTGAGAGCTTTCGGGTTCAGGGGTCAAGATCGAATTGGATGTTTTTTGATTTATTTAGCTTCGAGTCGAATTCGGGTTGAATTTGGATCGACTTGGGTTGATCTAAGTTAGCTTAAATTTAGTATTTAAGATTTTTTTAGAATTAAATTGAATTTTATTTTAAAAATTAAGATATTTTAGATACATAAATAATATAATATAGTGTAATAATAATAAAATATTGAAATAAAAATAATAATATATATAGAAAAATAATAATAATAAAAGTTTTTTTTTTTGGGTTGGACGGTTTGGGCGGATTAATCGGATTATTTGGGTTCGAGTTCGGATTTAGATGTTTCAAATTGAGTTAGGATTCAAGTCGAATTCGAGTTGAAATTTTTTTTAGATAATCAATCTCCAACCATCCAAACTCATCCAATCCATCCAAATTGACATCCCTAATAATAATAATTTATGAATTATATTTAATTTTTAAAATTCAAAACTAAATAATACATTCTTATTATATCCCTTCTTTTAATGAAATAATTACATGAATTTATATCGAATTAGAGAACTTCAAATAATTTTAAATTAAAAGTAATGTATTATTAAAAGTTTCTTAATGTATTCATGTATTAAGATCTGAATTCGAAATATAAATTAAGAATAATAATTTTTAAAATTTATAAAAATTTGATAAAATTTATCATGAATTTATTATAAGATATAAGATAATGATATTCGCTAAATTAATTTCTAGCATTTCTTTAATTCAAAAATATCAATTTTTTAAATTTTTAAATGATATAAATATTCATGTTAATTTCATCCTAAATTAGTTAATAGAGGTAAAGAATTCTAAATTATTTCGAAAAAAAATAATATATTTTTATAAGTTTAATTTTATATATTTATATTTTTAAATTTAATAGTATAAATTGAGAATAATAAATTTTTGAATAAATAAAATAAAGATTGAAAGATGAAAATATACAAAATCGAAAGAATAAAATTAATCGTGATCGATGTCAAAGTAAACGTGGTGCAGTTCAATTCCCACGTCAGCTCGAAAACTTCCAAATCTGGATGCGTTCCCGGACTCGCGGTGGTGCTTCGTCTCCTCGCCTTGCGCCGGTCCCATTTCCCTCTCCGACGAGCCCCAACTCCCTCGCCGGCCGGAGTGCCGATGCCTCTCTGCGATCATACTGTCCTTGAGGTCCCCGTCCCTTGCTCGTCTTCCTTCTGTATCTGCTTCGGGTAGAGGCCGCGGATCTTACATCGCATTGTCGGATCCCGGAGGTCCCGTGCGAGATCTCTGCAATGTCGACGAGGAATCGAACGCCGTTGTACAGGAAGTACCGGGATGCGCTTCGCAGCGTCCGGGTTCCAGCGGCGTCGTCTCTTCCCTCGTCTTCCTCGGCTGCTTCTTCAGGAGGAGGTGCTGGTCCGGTGATCGAAATGGTTAGCACTTCGCTTCTCCATCCCTCCAGGTCTTATGCTCCCCTTAGCACCGAAGATCCCAGCAATTCCAGGTACGAGTGAGATCGCTATCCATCCCAATCTTCGTGGTCGGGAGATTCTGCTTTCTTATGATTTCTTTTGCATTCTCCCTTGTGTATTGCGTATTTGCCCTTTTCTTTCTTATGTGAACTGATTCAGTAATCTGATTGATTTTTTACCATTATTTGATCTTTGTTGACGGAGTCAGGTTCATTCATTCAGTTCTAGTTAGATATTTCTAACATCTAGAACATAAAGCATTCTTTCAGGAGGACGGAATAAATGTGAATGATCATTTATACACTTTTTAGAATGATTTTAGCGTGTGAAATTATCAACTTGTATGACAAGGGTACTACTCAGTACTAAACTACACATTTCCTCTAGTTCTCTTCACTCGGCACTTTTTTGTTTCATATACCATGAAATAACTTAATATATTAATCTAGCAACAAGACCTAAGTAGGCCCTTAACCCCCATAGAAAGGTCTGATATAGGTCTAACTTAGATTAAGTAATTACTAATATATTGCTTTAAATAGTTAATTTAATATCTATATACATAGCTTTCTCAGCCATTATTGTCTCAATTCCCATTGGCGCCAACTTGCAGTTGATTGATGCGCAAAGCTTCCTTCATGATCCAATGGAGTAATTGTTGCTAACTTTACTTTGTAGTTAAAACCAGCTTGTTTTGTATCTTTTGTACCACCTACGGTTTGTATTTTCTGCGTCTTCAGGATAAAATAGTCAGTGGTGTTAATGCTAGATAAAGTGCACTTATTGTATAAACTTAACCTGTCACCTAGAAATCTGGCTATCAATGCATCATTAATATTCTAACGAGCAGTAGTAACGATAGGTGAGAAAAAAAAGAGATAAAAATATCAATTGTAATAACTCGAGTTGTTGCCAACCATAAGTAATACTATAGCAATTAAGTCTAAGTTTCAGAATAGAATGTATGTTATTAATAAGACAATTACTTCAAGTATTTCTGGATAATACAAAATAGGTAAGATCTTGGAAAACACAGAAATAGAGAGCAATAGGAGGCACAAAATCACAATCAAAGAAACACAAATACATGGCCCACTCACAACCAAGTCAACATTCATCACAAGAGAACAAAGTAACCCATTAAACAAGAGAAGTGCTAGAGATTGCAAAACACTTCACTAATACAAGCGGAGGGTTTATGCATATTTCATGGTGGCTAAGCAAGTAGGAGATAACAGTGCGCTGTTTCAAACAGAACAATCTGTAATGGCCTACTTGTTTTCTTCGAGGGGATGGACACACCTCCATGGAAGGGTGGGGATATGCTCTTTTCTTCCTATTGTTTGTTTGGAGAGTGATATGGGTGTAATTACCCACTAACATGGTAATTGCAGAATGGATGCAATATGGTATAGAAATGTTACTTGGGATTGCTAGTTAATCATGTGGTAAATGGTAGAACACTGTAAATTGCACATGTGGCAAAATAGGTATTTCAAAAATGATTAAACAATAGCCTAACCAGAACATGTGTTTGGCCATGTGCTGGTCTTGCATTTGCGGAGCAAGATCTTCAAGGTCTAATGAAGGGAAATCCAGGGAAGCAGAAAGGGACATGCTACATTATCTTAAGAAAGGGTGACAAACAAATTGAAGGGCAATTTGAAGGCTTCTACTTGTCTTCATAGATCACTTCAACTGACACTGAGTCCACCTTGATAGAGTTGAGCTTCCTTCAGCTAAATTAACTCCCACTTTGAACGAACTAAGTTCATGTTGGGTGAACTACACTAGAAGATCCTTGGTACTCCTTTAGCACCTAGCTTGCATCTAGGCTTACATCTATGAACAGCAGATAGACCCCATATTGAGTAAGATTTGATCACATCAAAAAGAACCAATGTTATGGGCCAACTCATAACAAAAGATGACATTACTCTCACCTCTTACTGCCAACCTTACCTCCACTTGCTCTTGTGCTTATGTTCACCTGATAGTGATGCACCTTTTGTCTGTGCAGTCAACAGATGGCGTCTTTGACACTAAATCATAGAAGTTGGATGAGGCAAAGCCTCCATCACAATCTTGTCTCCAGTGTCTGTGGAGAGGTGCAAAAGTTATAAATGAGGTTCCACTCCCCATCACCACCTAACCTTGGGTGCTCTGTGGCATGGTACATGGATCACAAAAACCCAACAGGGAGGAGAGCTCATTTCGTCCTTCTTAACTACTGTCCCTCTTCCCCCTGAGTAAACAATATTCTCTTTCCACCTCCTCTCCCTCCTTCCCATTGTTCCAATCTCGTCTTGCTTTCCTCCGCCTGAGTAAACAGAGCCAAGTCATAAAAACATGATGTTTTTCGAACAGTTTTACCTTAAAGTTTTCTTAGTAAGCAAAGCAGTTATGTAAATCCTATAACCCAGCATAATTTCTAATGCTTCTATCAGCTATTCAGATGCAAATAATTACAAACATGATGTTACCACAGTAGCAACTTCATGATTAACTGTTCTAGACATAAAACAGCATGCATTAACAACATCAGCATAAGACCATGCAGAAATTGCTCAGATATACCAGTGCCTAACAGCTTTTAGGATATTTTGGAAGCTTCTGTGTGGATCGATCTGAGCATGAATATGAACAAGAAAGGAATAGACTAAGAAGAGAAAATATAGCAAAAGGCATCATCATATCACATGATTCTTGAGAGAATGGTGGCTTAGTGACACCTTATTATAGGAAGAGATGGAACATTGAAATTTAACCAATATATAATGTAAGGTATATTACCGTGTCTGAGAATTACCCAAGCTGGATGGTATAACAAATCATCATATAGTATAGAACAGAACACCTTATATCATATAGAGAGATATCATGCCATTTGCTTGGTTTATTTAAAGGCAGTTGGATTTTGACATCCTAAACATTTGTTTTTCAAATTACTGACTGTCCATTGCCCTCAGAGTTTCCTTGTCATAGATCTTTCCTGTCCTGGCCTTTTAGGATGTTCTTGAATAACGATAAGACCATAGACATTAATATTCTGTGCATCAGTAACAAAAAGCATGCTTGCTTCCTCTGATGACCAAAATGATGTTGATATGAAATCATATCAATTCAATTAGTTGCCATCAAATTTGCTTTTTATAATACCATATTTTCTTTGCCTTGTGCAGTCCAGCTCATCTTACAGTTAGTTTACCTCCAGCTTGGGTGGATCTTTCTGAAGAAATATCTGTGAATATGCAGCATGCTCGGAAAAAAATGTCAGATTTAGTCAAGGCTCATGAAAAAGCTTTAATGCCTTCTTTTGGGGATGGTAAAGAGGATCAACATGCAATTGAGGTTCTTACACATGATATAACATATTTGCTCAAGAAATCCGAGAAACAATTGATGAAAATTTCTTCCAGTGCACCTTCTGGAGATTCCAATATCAGAAAGAATGTCCAGGTATGACCACACCTAGTGATCTGCTGCTTAGTCTACATAAAATATTTATAGCCTTTCAGGCTGCAGGTATTCTCTAACACCAATATCTGTGTTCAAAAGAAATGGTCTTCAGTGTTTTTTTGAAAGATAAGGATTACTCTCTATAAAATATATATTGTAATCTATGGTAGCAACTCGCATGAACTAATTGAATATTTTAGTGTTAGACTAGCAGCTGTCATACACATTGATCTTTATATGAGATGATATATAAAACAGCTTTTTTACTTTTACCACAGAGATCACTTGCAACTGATCTTCAGAACCTATCGATGGAACTGAGAAAAAAGCAGTCATTATATCTAAAGCGCCTCAGAGAGCAAAAAGAGGTTTTTCTAAACTTGTCTTAAAAACTCTCTCTAATTATATAGCCGTCCTTTGTTCACCAATTTCTTTAATATTTAATTCTTTCTTTTTTTCAGGGTCAAGATGGCTTTGATTTAAATATGAATATGAATGGAAACAGATCTACCATGGAAGATGATGAATTTGATGACATAGTATGCTTCTCTTTGCTATTTTCTTCTGTTGTAAGAAGCTTTGACACAAATCATGTTTTGTTGAAATGATTCATGAACAGCTCTATCTTGGTGTTATTTAAGTTGCAAAGAAAGTTAGTTACATCGTAGTCAATTATCTGATCTCACATCTATTAACAACAAAACAAGATAAATGATCTTTAGTCTATTTAGATCAGCCCCAAAACAGATGGATCCATGATACGCGGCTAAGTTCAAATATGATTAATGTTGCCATAACTATAGTATCCGCTACTAAGGATTAATAAATACAAAGAATTACATTAAGAAGTAATATCCTATTTTTATTTAACTTAGGGACTCTAAATTTTGAGCAGATTTCTGGATCATGCTTAACATATACAGCTCCTAGACGTTAGTAGAACTTTCACGAGACTATACATCTAGCCAAAATGTTGGGATTTCTTGCCCATTTGTCTTCGGATACAACTTGCAGCGTAAAACTTTTCTTTTATAATCCTTGAAAACTGAAATAGTTTCTGGGATCCTTATGTCGTCACATTTGAGTGATGCTTCCTCTTTTGATTGCTTTGTGCAGGGATTTAGTGAACATCAGATGTCTCAACTGAAAAAAAATGAGGCATTCACAAGAGAAAGGGAGAGAGAAATTACTCAGGTAAAAAACCAACTGAATCCTTCCACCTGTTAGAATATTTTTAATATTACCAATTTACCTTCATGTTCTATACCTCATTATGATTAGCATTCACCTTACCATCCTTTCAATTTATGCTATTCAGGTTGTCGAATCAGTAAATGAACTTGCACAGATAATGAAGGATCTCTCCGTCCTTGTGATAGATCAGGTAAAATACATGAGTCAGAAAAGATTTTGTGTGGTCAGATACAATTGTGTTCTAATAAGCTTCTACAATCAGGGGACAATCATTGACCGAATTGACCACAACATTCAAAATGTTGCTTCCTCAGTTGAAAAGGGCTACAAGCAATTACACAAGGTACTCTCTTTATGCCTGCGTCTGTGAATACACAGGCATCCGTACTGTCAGTGTTTGTAAACCCCAAGTCGAACTGGTCAGCACTTCTCCCTAGAACCATGATTTTACGGTCGAACTATTCAACCGAGATGCTTCTATTATTTCAATTGGCTCGGATTAGTCTCAGCTTTCCGATTTAAGTGTGCAGATTTCAGAAAAGATTGCTTTTTTAAAAGCACCATATCATGAACACATTAAACAAGTGATACCAATATGTGCGGTTGCCTCATCTTATACTGTGGACATACCTTATCTCTGTTCTTTCTTTGTTCAATTTGCATCTCTTTGATGCCATTTTGAATTCGTTGGCATTTTTCTGATCAACAGGCGGAAAGAACACAAAGAAAAGGAGGAATGGTTATGTGTGCGACCGTTCTTGTCATAATGTGCTCCATTATGCTAGTCCTCCTAATACTAAAGGAATTACTCTTTTGATCAATACAAATACCAATTGGAACAAATCATCAGGACGAAGACGCTACTCGGTTGCTGGTTTGTTTAGGGGAAACCCTTGCTTTCTTTTCTTTTTTGACAACCTTCATTAATGTCTTCTCATATTCTTTGTATTTCACCGCTTCATTTTTATGGAATTAATTCACCAATTCTTTTTTGGTAAAAGGAAGCGAACATAATGAATTGGATAAATCGAGTGTTTTTTTTGGTTTGCAGAAGCACATAGCATGATAGAAGTGATCATATATTCATTTTGTTCCTCGCATGTAGAGCATCGAAGTTTAAGTCGATTCAACTTTATTCTACAATTCTGTAGCCTTGTATTCTCAAATGGAGAATAGTACTGGAACAACCCCATTTAAAACCCTTCCATTTTTATTGTCAAGAAACAAGGGTTAAGACTTGAAATAATTTGACATGAACCTGAAACTCACTTCTACGTTGACCTTGTACACGCATACTACAACTAGTCTCCTTAGAATACATATGAACATAAGAGTTACTGAAACTTTGACCATGTTTGTAAATGCAACTAGGGCCTTTTTCGTCGATTGGCAGGACAGGCTATAATTAGGCACCAAGTGAACCCCATCTTGACATGGCCATTCATTCTCTGATTTCATTGCTTAGTGGCATACCAAAGTCGCTTTTGGCATATTAATATCTTCTCCTTGGCTGCATGGTATTCGGTGGCATGCTTTTCACAATTCCATCTCATCCCCTTGGCGATGGTTGCCAAGGCATCGACAAAATAGTAAGATTCACGAATTATTGTGTACCCGGTTGGACGAAGTATACGGTCCATCTCAAGTAGCACATATTTCATTTCACACCTGCCAAATTGACAAAAATGATGTTAGTGTGTAATGGAGTCCAAACATAACCTGACAGAAGCATAGAAGAATAAGTTGCGATGCAATTCAATAATATAGAACACCGGTGTCTCAAAATTTTGTAACAAGCAAAGACCCTAACTATTGCTAACAAAGCCAAATACCAAAATTTGGTTCTATTACTAAAAAATCAAATTAGCCATCAACAGTATGTGAATACAATCACGTAGTGGCATCTAAATAGAAAGTAACACACCTAATATCAATTTCTTCAGATAAACACATCTGATAAAAAGACATATAATATCATTTTATATAAGAAAACAGAAAGTGAAGAAGAAATGGAACTACACCTGTGACTTTCGGCCGTGAAAAGGCCATCCAAGTGCAAGAGATCATAGGTCCGAGGATAAGTTGAGAATGGCTCACACCTAAAATGCTCAAATATCAAAAGTAATCAGGAATTCATCCAGGCTATTGCATGTATAATTATTTGAAAGAAACTACGACAAGGTTAAATTTTTAGTTGTTCAGAAATCAAAGTTCTGTGCACATAAATTAGTTACTAACCAATCGTGATAGGTGCCAATTAATCCTCTATCATAGACAATCCCAAGGGAATTTGAACCATAAGAAGATGCGATGTTCATGACCCATATTGGAGAATCAATAAGAACTGCCGCAAAACCTCCATACAGTGTATTCATATCCATAACATTCCGAATTTTATCACTTCCAAGAGCAGGGAGCAATGCCTTGTAATGTTTCACCCTAGCCTTCCATTTCTTGTTATCATGCTTAAACCCACCAGGATTGCCATTGTAAACTGTAGAAATCCGTGCTGGAATTGTACGCAATCGATTTGGCCATTTTGGTAGAAAGTTCATTCCCAACTTAAGCTTTGGGCTCGGAATAGTCAGGCACAGCCGCAGTGGAGTATACCATCCTGAATCTGGGTCAGAGCTGTCATCACACTTGGGCAAGGAGGATGACCAAGTAATTTTGCTATAGCAGCTACTGTCTACTGATTTTTGCCATACAGAAATATCGTCCTTTTCATTATATAGTTTGAAGCACATGCTAGACAACAACTTCTTTAATTTATTGTAGTCTGATCTCTGTTCTTCAATAGTTGTGTTCCAGCCTCGCCACCTGCGCTCATAGTTGATAGGTGGACCTGATAGCACCCAGAAGCATCCAGGTCGAAGTATTCGGTGAATTTCCAAAAGGTAAATACCATCTGAGAAATAGATATAAACAAGTGTGAGGTGATTGATAAATCCTAAATGGCAAGGCACAGTTTAATTCAAGCAATCTGAATAAGGTCAGAATTAACTGGGATGATGAAATAACTACAGTGATGCAATGAAAACTATTCCCTTCTGATGGTAAAGAATAAATAAGATTTTGAAAGCTCCTTAAGCGGGACACTTATTTGGAAAAGTATGACCAATATTAGTGAGTGCGCAAACTGTGAAAGCTTCAGATAAGCGATCAGAGTGGCTGTTGGGCAACCTAAGTTTACAAGCTAAAAAGAGCAGTATGCCACTTTGCCTAAAGTGATATAAAGAGTTTCATAGTTGAGGAAGTGAGACCACATTTAGCAGCTTGGTCATATTCTCCTAACAAATTATAGATTAAACTGTTGCATTTTTACAAGGATAAACAAACCACCAAGATATGCACAAATCCTCAAAAACCAAGGCAAGTTTATCCTTTCAGACATTACCCTATCATATCTCAAACTCACATCTTTAACAAAATCGAAGATAAATACATAAGACAAAAATAAACATGAGGCCACTTAGCAGTTGCAGCTAGAGAAATCTTACCGAACTCTGTCCAGGGGATAAGACATCTGGAGCAGTGAGCCATATCAAATGAATTTGATGGGAATGGAAGACGCTGAGTTGAAATAATGCCTAAGATTGCTGGAATACCACGTTCAAGAGCAAACTGCACCTGAGCCTCATGATTATCTCTTGGTGCAAGTGAAATAGTTAAAATGCCATGATCTAGTAAATCGCCTCCCCAACTCGCAACCTATTTAGGAAAATTGAACAAAACAACTTAAGCTCTTAGCACATCCAGGAATTAGGTCGATATAAGCAGAATATGGTTCATAAAGATAATTTAGATGGGAAGAAGAATAAAGTTGCAACTAAAGCTCTTGAAGGTGAACCACAAACGACGCCAATGACAACATTGAGTGCAACACATGCCTTGTGACTCGAGCCGGAGAAGTTGATATGGTCGCTGGAATTAGGAGGGGAAAGGGAAAAGAATTTAGGTGTATTTTGGTCCATTCAAGTGGAAAGGGGCCTCATTTGGGAGGGAAAACAACATGAAAGCTCTGTTTGGGAATTATTGGTTACTAGGGTCCCTCTTAGGGTAATTGTTATACTACAAATACATCTACTTCAGGCGCATTTGAGATTGGAAAAGAGAACAAAAATTCTGGTTTAGCCATCAATTATTGGAAAGTCGGCGATCATCATACTGAAGGATTTCAGACAGTTAAAAGTTGTTGTACTTGTCTTCAAATAGCTGAAAATGGCGAATCTTGCAAATATACAAGGAAAAATATATAATAATTAGACCGAGTTAAATAAGTTGTTGTACATACACCGCATCCAGTATCAATAGCAGTTCGGACAGTTCCATTCTTCATTCCAGGAATCAGATCTTGCATCAGTTTTACATATTCACCAACTCCATTAGGGAACATGGTACCTCCACCCGGAAAGAAGAACTTATCACCTTCTTTCCTGAGCCAGTGTTGATTTGATTTTTCTTTGTTTATCCAATCATAAGGAACATTCCTAAAAGACAAAATAAAGAGAAGCTAATCTTTCAGGACATGGTAATATGTAATCAGCCAAGAATAATGCATTCATTGGAAAAAGTAGAAGACAAGAAAATTGAGAATAGCAAAAAAGATGCACCTGTACCAACATTGTCCTTTACTCTCTGGCCATCGGATTGGTGGTTTATATCCAGCAGGAGGAGGAACTAAGCATTCTTTCCTGTCAGCCATTTGTGGGCAATGCCGTTCCATAAAAGTAAGTCTGTATTTACCATATATCTTCCATCTCTAAACGGGAAATAAGGGGGAAAAAACATTTTCTGTCAAAATATGTACGATCAGACAAGCATTTCAGCACTTCTAGCAATAGTGTGCGTCATTTCAAGCTTTACAACCACTCAAAAGGCATGCATATGTTCTACTTTGTACAGTAAGAGAAACCTAAAGAAGGCAAGCAATCGAAAAGCATTCTACTAAGCTATAGAAGAGAATTGAAAAATGAACAAAACATGGACAAAATTTGTTAAAAGAAAACACGAGTAGAGATTGACCTCATAAGTTCCACTGACCCCCTCATTACACTATGAAGATCATGATATCCGGAATTAAATTGAGCTTGACAATTTAGTCTTAACACACGCCTTCACTAAATTCTATCAGTAGAGAAGGTCGATAAGTCTCGTACTAGACCAAATCAAACACAATACGCACCTTAGGATCTGTGCACGGCGTATAATCTTGATAATCCAAGCTACACTCCTCGAACTCTACATTCTTAACTTTGAGAGGAGCTGCTCCAGTGTCATGGTAGGATTGGATCACAGGAGCATCATCACGCTTAAAGTATCTGTTTTTCTCAGAACAGAAGATACCTCCAAGATAGAAGGAAAATCCACATAAGAACAAGAATACCAAAATAATGACAGTCCAATGATTCTTGTCAGGCATAGCCCCAGGCTTGGTATCTTTGTTCTTCATTTTGAATCCTTCTAAAATTCGAGGTCCTCTGCAGAAACCAAGCAATTCATATGAGATAGCCGTAGCTAACTTCCCAACGAAATCTGCCGTCTAAGGAAGAAAAAAGTTGCTAGAACGTCGTGAACGCTGATCAAAACAAACTAATTTTGCAGACAAAAATGCTGCTAAAACGTAGCTGGAGGAGGAGGAGGAGGAGTACTCCGGGAGGCCTCCGATCGACCCGTCGTGAAGGTAAAGCTACCTTCTCCGTGTGTGGAAGGATCGTGGTGCTATGAAGAGCGGCGACGATGGCGATCTACCTCCTCGATCTACCTCGACCTTGCGGAGATCTGTCGCCGTCCCCCTCTCGGCTCACTCTCACTCCCCAGTCCTGTGAGCCCCAGGCCCACGTGGGATCCACGTGCATAAGAATTGGCCTTTTGGTATCTATCGTAGCAAACATCTTTACTTAAAATAATATGAAATCATTAAATCAAATTTGATAGTAATTAATTTTGATAAAATTAATGATAAATTAAAGGCTGTAAAAAGATCACAGGTAAAAACTAAATTGGCCTGGGCCATGTTCAGTTGGGCTTAGTTTGACCCGAGCCATTGTTGGGCCTAAACCGAGACCAACATGGGCTGTGTTGAGCCTAGCCCATTAAACTTCACCCATGTAAGTGCACTACCATTGCGATTACCTTCATCATCATCATCATCTTCTTCTTCTTCACTCGCTTCTGGCCGAGTCGGCATGACACCCTCCTAGCTGCCTCTACCAGGTGACGCCGATTTTAGGAGGCCATTAAGGACAATGACAGGCTCAGCCGGAGGATCAGGCTTCCTGGGCTTGGACTCTAGCACGGTCAGCGCCCGCTGGGACCGCGGCATGCTTCCCAGAGGCCGGAAGTTCTTCTGAAGCTCGAGAGGCCGCTCCTTAGTAATAGTGTATTCACCGACCTGCGACTGGGCATTGGAAGGGATGGAGGAGGCAAAACGCTCTCCATCCCTTCCAATGTCCAGCCGCTGGTCGGTGAGCCTCCTGGGGACTTCTGGCTTGGAAGCCTTGGGCTTGCTTAGGGTTAGGATTTGACTCTTCGTAGCAGTGCTTGGGGTGGATTTCTCCTCGACATTAGCATCATCGGATTCAGAGAGCCAGGGCCGGCTTTAGGTTAAGGCCTGTGCCTATGTCTTTATTGAGAGCTCATTATTTTTAATATATATATATATATTAATAAAATAAAAAAAAATAAGGTTTTAAAACATCTACGTCAGTATATGTAAAATTAATTATTATTTTTTAATTAAAAAATCGCTTACATCATCTGCCAATTTTCTCTAATTAAAGTTTCAAATTTCATAAAAATCTCCTTATGATTCAAACGAATAGTCCTAAAAAAAATTCTTTTTTTAATATTTTAAAATTATTTTAAATTATGTATTTTATAAAATTATTTTATAAGATCTAATATATTATTTTTTAATATATTTCCAAACCCGACTTTAGACATAGGTCATGGGATCTATTATTTTTAATATATTTTTAGGGATATTTTTTTTAAGAGAATAGAAAAGAATAGTATCATGATAAAAAAAATTTCATGATCTCATTCTTTAGTCAAAGTTTCGGATTTTGCAAAGATTTCGTTATGGTTCAAACGAATAGAGTCGTAAAAGAGTTCTCTTTTTAACATTTTAAAATTATTTTTTAGATTATATATGTTATTTTATAATATCTAATTTATTTCTCTTCAATATCTCTCATCCTAATCTTCTCTTATTAAGTTTCTTTTTCCTTGATGACGTTTTCTTTTCTAATCGGTAAGAACGTGAATTAGAATTTTTTATTAAAATGAAATACTAGTTTTTTCGAGTTCCCCTTTTTTCCCTTTTCGAGTTCCTCTTTTTTCCTTTTTCAACTCCCTTTCTATGTTTCTTTCGCTTGTTGAGATTAGGGAAAAGAAATTGCACTTAACGCTATCACGTTGATCCGATTAGTGCTATACTTCTTGTTTGATTAAGTACAAATATTGATGCATTCATTCATATTGTGTCTGATCGAAATGAAAGATTTTATTATTTTTGAGTAATAACGAGTTAGATATCTCTATCATTTTACTTCCTGATAGACATTAAATTTAACTTTTATTTAAATATATTTACAGTTATAAATTTTTTGATTTCCCTTTCGTCTTCGTTCTATCATTTATAATTATTGTTCTAATTTAAATAATGAAAATATGATTTATTTTTTTTTTTTTAAAGTTTATTTAGTTTTTGATAAATGAAATAGTTGATTTGGTCTAGTTGGAATCTTTATTTTTTAGGAATTATATTAAATTTTATTATTTTGTACATGTGTTTTTTATTTATTTGTGAAGATAATTTTAATTTTTATATG
>JBBUKS010478122.1:0-17005 GCA_038050645.1 Hedychium gardnerianum
CTAGGGAAGGTTTCAATACATTCATAATTACACATGTAGAGATGCTCACTAGTTGTGATCCAATCACAAGTTCTCTCGTACTATGAAATTGTATTGTGGACATTAAGTAAGTGAGTTTAAGATTCAATCATACTCATAAAGAATGTGCACTCAAGTAATGAATCATTTATTTATCTAATAAATAGTACATACCATAAGGCAATTGCCTTAGAAAACCTCTAAAATATAACAGATAGGACACCCTGCATGCGAATAAACATAGAGGTAGGAAAGTGAAAAATACTTAGGATGTCAACAAACATCATAGCGAAACCGAAATCCTAGAATCATTCCCCCAATCCAAATTTCTCAACTCTCTCTCTCTTTCAACACAACTCTGACTTTCTATATAACTAGCTTTACAAATTCAATTAGTGTTTAATTAATAGTCCTCGTGGGATCGATATTTTATTACTTGATGATAATCATGCACTTGCAGATTTGACAACATCAAGGGAGGCGAAGGTACATTGCCAACTAGGGAATGAGATTGTGAAGGTGCTGAAGCAGACTGTGATGGTGAAGAGCATGATCTTTCATCATTAGTATTTCGTCTATGACCGCATGTCGAAACTATCAACCATAATTGTTAGAATAAAGTAAATAAAAATTGCATGTTCATCGGATGCATAATGAAGAATATGAAAAAACTTACCATATTTAAATTGAATCACTAAATGCACGAAACAAGACACCAATATGTCACCTCTAATGACCCATAGAAAAAAAGACAATACATTAACAAATAAATTTAATAATAAGATAGTAAATAGACAACTAATTAAGTTACAAGATTAATAAATTTGCAAATTAAAACTAAACTAACTCACATAAAAAATACCATATATGAAGATAAATATCTTACTAAAAAAACTTACCCATCATCAAAAATCAAAGTCCTCATTTTCATTCTCATCCTCATCATCTGGCTCTTCAACATCATCATTCTCCTCATCCTCATCATCATCTTCATCATTTGTCTCAAAATTAGATTCTTCATCATCATCCTCAAGAATTTCACTTACATCCACGTCTATCACTACCCCGCTAGGATCTCGTAACGTTGAAATATTATATTCCTCGGTCTAAAATGTGTTCGTAACTTCCTCTTGTTGATATGCTATGTCTTAACAACGTTCTTTAATTAATTTTTGTGCTTTCGTTTTACAAACAACAATCAATTTTGTCACATTTTAAACTAGGATACGAAGCATAAAATACTTGACTCGCTTGTTGTGTCAACACAAATGGTTCATATCTCTTACACAATTTCTTATAATTTATTTCAACCAAAATTAAACTGTGGATGAACCATCATCTCTTTGACAGGTCAAACCAGTGACATAAATAAAACAACTCACAATTCTGGTCTAGGGTACTCTACCTCTATAATTTCATCCAATAAACCATAAAAATTATTTCCACCACCTCCATCATTGGATGATTTAACACAAACCCCACTATTCATTGTAGCTTTCACAATTCCATATTCTTGAGTATGAAAATTATATCCGTTTATGAAATATGTTAGCCAAGTTCGTACCATTGATTTTGGACCCCATGATAGATGGATTAACAATTCTTCCTTAATGTGAGCTTGATTATCATGAACCTAAAGTCAAATAATTATGTTATAAAGTCAATATTTAAATATAATTTATAGTCTACCTACATATTTTTTGAACCATGGTACAAATTCTTCATCGCATAAGTCATCAAACTCATGTGTTGAAAGTTTAGAATTTAAGTTTTGGAAAATTCTATTATAAAAAAAAAATTATAACACAAACAATTTACAACATAAGAAATACATAAAATAGAAAATATATACTAACTTGAAATATGACATTACTTCTAGATAATTCAATAAAATATATGTGTGGGTTGCCTACCATTCTTGACCAGTAAAGTATCTATGGTACATGGTCCACTTGGTCAACCAAGGTAGTTAAAAATCGAGAATGACTTCAAATTGGGATCAATATGACCCTCATCATTTCTTCCTGCTCTCCACCTTTTGTATTGAACGCGAGACTCAAAATAATATAATGCAAAAGTTATTAATTCCTCCATAATTTATGCATTAATAATAGAGACTTCAACACGTGCCTTATTTTTTATTTTTTTTCTTCAAACGATATATAAATCTAATTATAATTAAAAAATATATATTAAAAAATAATGTATAATCAAATTAGTCATTTTATATGCATTGATAACGAAGTATAGAAGATAAAACATTCACCATTCAAATGGATACTATAGGATCGGTGTAAACGCTAGAGGGGGGTGAATAGTCCTTGTGGCTTTTTCATATTTTTCATAAAATAAGAGAAATAACGCAGCGGAAAAGAAAGGAACAAGAAAAATAAAGCTAATAAGTTTATTTATTACCTGGTTCACCGCCCAACGATGGCTATTATAAGGCCCACACCTGTATGAGTACTTTCGTTGGGCAATCCACTATAAGCATGATGATTACAATACTTTGAAACGAATGAACAATTAAGAACCATAACAATACCGACAACTTTAGAGTAGTAACTTTGGTGTTGGTTGTCGGAGCAACATTTCGGCGTCGTGGAGAGTTTTTCGGAGCAGCGCGTGAGTATGAAAATCATAAAAAAGGGTTGTACAAAGCTACTGGTCGAACTCCTCTTTTATTGACCCATCCAGGCGCCTCTATTTTCTTTGAGGCACCTCAATCATGAGTCAATCTGATTAGATTCAAACTCGTTGCAGCTTATCCTCTTCTAGGAGCCACATCCCTTTGAGGCACCTCGACTACTGACGTGGCAAGTTCTGAGTGCGGTACCATCTAGTCGAGTCTATCTCATCCTAGGCACCTCAATCCTTTTGAGACGCCTAGTTGCTGACGTGTGCCAACCAACCAAAGGATGTCACCTCATCTTACTGTCGGCTTAGGGCTCCTGGATCACTTTCAGGTGCCTGAGTCAGCTTTTCCAGGCTTACATTATCTACATCACAGAGTTAGCACAAATAATCATAATAAAGATAATCATTAAATAACTTGATAGTCTAGGGACTGTCCGATCTTGACTTTCGATTTTCAGTGAAACCCTAGGTCGGACCAATACCTATTGTCCCTCAATGGGGAACACATCCTCACCTACTCCTCTTAAGAGAATATACATGTTGCCAAACATCTGGTCCTCTAGACCTATTTGGACTTTTGCTCAACATCCGATCTTGACTCCGGGACTTCTCGCTAGACATCCGATCTTTGACCCGTCTAGACTTCTACATGATGTCCTTGACCCCCAGGGCTTCCCGCCTAGTGTCCTCGACCCCTAGGACTTCTGCTCGACGTCCTCGATCTGTCAAGTCTTCTACCTAGTTACCTTGACCAGGACTTCATTCCCAGTCCACACAATCAGGCCTTCTTTGCTCAAACCACTTTATCAGGACTTCTGCCCAATCCAATAGACCAGGACTTCTTTGCCTACCCCCAACTAGGACTTTTTTGCACTCATTCAAGCTTATCAAAACAACAATAACCCTTAACTTTGAACCTTTACCAATACCAAAACTCAGGTTTGATTAGCTTGTGCTTCTAGCACCAACAATCTCCCCCTTTTTGATTTATGACAACCTAGTTAAAAGTTAAGTAAAATATGACATTTTTGAAATAATTTTAACAAAAAAACTTTATAAAGTTGAATTTTCAAACAATAGATTTTTCAACTATGCTCTCCCTTAATTTAATATTCTCCCCTTGAAGATTTTGAAACATTGCATATTGTTGCATATTGTTGAAAATTTACATGCCTTTCTCTCCCCTTTTGACATATTTTCTTCAAAAATAAACTATCTTTAACTTATCTCCCCTTTGACATATATCAAAAAACATTGTTGGGAAAAATATTCATTTTAACCTTAGATATTTTTTTCAAAATAAATGTAAGTTTTTGAAAAAGTAGACATTTGAAAATTTTGTAAAAATTTTAGCCAAGTAAAGATTTCCAGAACATTTTTAAAAGTGTTAGTATCATTTTCAAGCATTTTTCAAACATAGATAAATTTTTGAAAGTAATTTGAAAAATATTTAACTACTTTGCTAGATTAAAAACAATTTGAAAAAATATTTTTAATTGTAAAACAAAATTCAGATTTTTCAAGTATTTTCCAACAAAATATTTGTAAATTTTTTAAGGCATTTATTCAACTCAAGTAGTAAGAGTAAGCAAACTTAAGAAAAATGAGCAAGAAAATAAACAATTATGAAAAAAAACTTAAGTAACCAAATTAAAGTTGATTTCCTTATAGTCCAAGCATGCATTATTTTAAAAAATAAATTATCTAAAAAATTGTCCTTATTCAAATGTCTGACTTTTGTTACTAGCTAACTACCAAAAGTAGTAGTTTTCACTAAGTCAGTCAAGTTAAGTGCATGATTCTAGCTAGTAGTGTACTAAGAAGGAATACTTAATTTGATTAATATGAGTTGGTATTTTTAGCTTAGATTTATAAAGATGGACTGATATAAGCTTTTGAAATCTAGGCTTAGCCCTAAGTATCTCACACCATTTTAAGTGTTTAAATACACAAGCAAAGTAACTTAATGTGCTTGTGAGATGCTGACTGTCTAAATCTATAGGTTCATGCTTTCTAAGGGAAGACCTAGGCTAAATACAATTTTTTAATAATTAAAAAAATATTAGTAAAGAAGAACCTAGCATTTTGTAAAAGAACAACTTAAATTTTGATAAACCATTTATAAGTCCTATTCTATTGATTTTTATAAGTTAATTATCAGAATCAATGCATAGGTTAACAATCAAGCTCAAGTTAGGGATAGTCAAACAGGTCAAAGTCTACAAGAGTCAAAAAGTCAATATCCAATCAAACCAAGTTAATGCAGCTATAGACACAAATCAATGTCAAGACATAAAAGCTAATGGTCTACTCGGAGGGTGAGGAAAGAGATCCCACATTCCACGACCTAAGCATATCCATCAACTCTATGTGTTGAGTCTGCATCTCCTATTGAAGACTCGTGACTGACTCCTCAAGTTGGGTGACTGACCCCTCAATCCTAATGACTCTGTCCTCCAAGGTAGGGGAAACTGGAGGTGGAGACAGCTGGAACTCTCTAAGGTCAATATCAAGTAAGTCCATATCTGGAACTAGCTCAAGCTGAGGCTGGCCTATGCTTCTCCAGGACATGATACCATCAACATCTATGTATATGTTTGCTAAGGAAAGGTTCCTTTGACCTAATATGTCATAGTCACTCAAGGGTCTAATATCACCTCTAGTGACATCTATATCTAAAGATGTTATAAAGGAGGTCAAAATGTGATAGTAGGGCATATGAACCATCCTACTAGTAGTGATGCTAGCAGAATAGATGATGGTATGAAAAATGTGCAAACTAAGGTCTATATCTAACCTATGACATAATGCATAAAGTAGAAATGAATGAAATTATCACATCATGGCAACATCTTTGGTGGTCAGAGGTAAGATGTAAGTCACTAGAACTCTATAAAGTACATAGTCTTATACTCTAAGTCTAGTGGAGTGAAACTGACACACAGTAGGTACCCTCTCCTCCCCAAAAAAATAGGAGTGCATCACATCTAGTGACATGGAGTAGGGATCACCAACTGGTAAGTCCCTAGGAGGGTAACAAAAAAAGGGACAGATGGAAGACATAAGTCATAGATCGTCCCAGATGATAGTAAGAGGTAAAGAAATGTCACTACATCCAACCCTAGTCTGGTAGGCAAGGTCATCAATCTTAACCAAGTTGTTGTACAGTTCGACAAACAATCCTGTGTTAATCGAACTCGTACAATAAACCAGGTTACCTTACTAATAATACTCAACTATCTCTATAATGGATATGCATGAACCTGAATAAAATGTCTGATTAATAGACCTAGAGGTAATGATCTAAATGTAATGGATGAAATCCTAATCTAAGCTCCTCAATCAGAAACCTAATATCTGTGCTAAGAGTACTAGATGAACTAGCCACAGATGTCTTTCTCTTAATCCTACCAACATTAAATACATAATTTTATTAAAAAAACAAGAAGAAGAAAAATAGGGTTTTTGGATATTACCTTGGCATTTTTGGAGATCTATAAAGAATTTGATGACCTCTATTGACCAAACTTGGACCAGGTTCGAAAATGGGGAAGAAATTAGAGAAGAAAAGAGGTTTGAGGCGACTGAAATAAGAGGCCTCGGGCACCTCTTATAAGGCCATTTAGGCGCTTGTATTTATACAAGTGCCTACACACGTGGTTCTTATTGTGCCGCCTCGATAGGTTCCATGTGCCTAAAGTTAGTAGAGTTTAGGGTTTAGGGGGTGCACGACGCTTGTATTAAATACAAGCGCCTCGATCGGTTTAAACACACAAAATATGTTAAATATGGCAAATAAAAATAATAAAATAATAGATGTTAATTGAGGAATAATCCTATAAAAATTTCTTGGAATTTTAAAGAATTTTTCTAGATTTAAACGGAGTTAATATGACAAGTTTAAGGGGATATAATTATTAGGCTTTGAGAAAGCCTGTTAGGAATATCAATTAAGTTGGGAGTTGATTAATTCCATTAACCTAAAGTAATAAATAAAAACCTAAGATTCATTATCCCTATCTCTATTTCTCTCCTGATTCTCCTCTCTCGACCCAATCGCCGTCGCCTCCTCTCCCTCACCCATCGTCGCCGCCTCGTCACCGCCGGCGTTGCCCCATCGATCCACCATTGTTGTTCTTCTTCTTTCTCTTCTCCTCACGAGATCCGACCACTGTCTCTCTCTCTAGGGCCCTTTTGTGTGAGGCCAGCCGGTGACACCATAGATCAGACCACTACAGGCAAGTGATAGGACATATTTGGTCTCCTTCCTTTGTTGGCCAGCATTGTTCTGGCCCCATCAGTGAGGGTGGATTTGATCTGTAGGCCACCAATTTCTATAAGTCGTCGTCGGTTGGATCTTGCAGCCACTCTAGCACTCCAACTAGATTTGGGGCCCTAGGTCAGAGTTGACCTCTGACCAACCAACACATCCTCTCTGGCCATAGATTGGCTGCCGCCATCCATCGTCGGTCAGTGTGCACATCCGACCATCTTGGTCCAACTATGGCCAACCATGTTAAATACAACAAATAAAAATAGTTAAATAATGTGTGTTAATTGAGATATCAGCTTAGAATTTTCTAGGAATTTTTAGGATTTTTTTATATTTTAATCAGAGCTAATATGATGAGTTTAAGGGAATATAGATATTAGGCTTTTAGAAAGCCTGTTTGGAATATCAATTAAACTGGGAGTTAATTGATTTCATATGAGTGCGGCCCTTGGACTAGCCGTTGTCGAGCAGTGAACTAAGTAATAACAAAGGTGTTAGCTTTATGCTTGTTTTGTTTCCATTTTCGCTGTGCTTACTCGAGTTTTATGAAAATGTGAAAAAGCCACGAGCACTATTCACCCCCCTCTAGTGTTGTTCTACGATCCTATAAGCAGTTGAGGTGCCTCAATGGGATTGAGGCACCTGGAAGCGGATAAGCTATGACGAGTTCGAATCTGATCAGATCTACTCGCGATTGAGGAGCCTCAAAGCAAATAGAGAATCCTGGATGTGTCAATAAAAGAGGAGCTCGACCAACAGCTTGGTACAACCCTTCTTTATGACTTTTATACTCATGCGCTGCTCCGAAAAGCTCTCCATGATGCTGAAATGCTGCTCCGAGAACAAAAGTTCAATCTACTATCCTAAGTTGTCGGTATTGATCAAAATTGTTAATTGTTCATTCGTTTAAAAGTATTATAATCATCAGGCTTTTAGTGGTTTTCCCAACGAAAGCACTCAAACGGGTGCAGGCCTTGGACTAGCCATCGTTGGGCGGTGAACCAAGTAAAAACAAACTTGTCAGCTTTGTTTTTCTTGTTCCCTTCTTTTTCGCTGCGTTTTAACTCGAGTTTACGAAAAACATGAAAAAGTCACGAGCGCTATTCACCCCCCTGTATTGCTTATTCCTATCCTACAATTGGTATTTGAGTGGGATCGATCTAGGTACAACTACCAATCGAGCAAGTGTTTTTTGGTTTTTCGTTCTTAGACCGAATTGGTGCAATCACCTCTCCAGACATTTTTTTTTGCTTTAGTTTCATGAAGTTGGTGCAACACCACTCAAGCGACATTTTTTTTCCTTTTCCCGCACTACTAATCCAAGACCAAGTCTTGGTACATTCTGCTTCTTTTTTTTTTTGCGAGATTTCTTGTTCTAAATGACTCATCAAGAAGGCTACAGTACCGCTCGCCCACCTCTCTTCTCTGGCGAGGATTTTGGCTACTAGAAGGGTCGGATGAAGTTCCACCTAAAGATCCAAGTAGAAATGTGGATCATCATCCAAACTGGGTTTGCTCTACCTCTCGACGGAAATGGAGTACTGGTGGGATGCGAGAACTGAGCCCCACAAATAAAGAGGAAGATCGAGGAAGACACTAAAGCTACCCATACTCTACAATGTGGCCTAACAAAAGAAGAGCTAAACTAGGTCGGACCATTCAAAAGCGCCAAGGACCTCTAGGAGAAGCTGATCAAACTACACGAGGGAATGTTTGATACCAAGGTATGTAAATGTGATTTAATTTTAAATAAATTATATAATATAAAAATGCAAGAAGGAGAATCAGCAAGTCAGCATCATGCTCATATCCAAGACCTCCTTAATGGACTCTACGCAATAGAACAAGTCAAAAACCCCAACATAATCAGGTACACTTTGAAAGCATTTCAGAGAAATACTTTTTGGGCATCTATGGTATATGCTTACAAAGTTTCAAGGGATCTTTCAAAGATTAAGTTAGACGAACTTTTTTTCGTATTTGAATTGCATGAATAGTCTAATGCTACTCTGACCGAGAAAAGTATTGTTTTGCTTGTAGGTAAATTCAAGACGATAGAGCTGAAGCACAAGTCACGAATCGAGCCTTAGTCCGAAGATGAATCAGATTCTAATGATGAGGAGGAGATCACCATCGAACTAGTAAATCTAGTTCAGAAATTATACAAAAAGAAGAAAGGACTCAACAAGCACAAGATCAAGAAGGTGATCCAAACCAAGCAGTCGAGTTTGAATACAACTCCGAAAAGCAAGTCTGAGGTAATGTGCTATGGATGCAAGTCAGAGTGTCGAAATCTGAAAGATGCCAAGAAGTAAAGAAGAAAGAAGGCGCTGCAAGCAACATGGAATGAATCATCATTGGATGAATCAGACGAAGAAGAAAATGCTCTGACAAGCTTCCTTGCCCTACCGACACGGGAACAAATGATCAACACTAAATCCGAGTCCGAATCTTGATCTGAATCCGAAGCTGAGTCTGAGAGAAGTCGTGGATCCATATCCATTTTTGAAGGGACAAACACCACTATAAGTCTTGCTTTAGTAGACAAAATTGTATAGCATAATTTCGTATTTAACTTGTAAGTTAGCTAAGTCCAATGTTTGGGTCAGGTCACTCCAAAAGGAGGTAAAAGCCCTTAAGGAGGAGACTAACCCAAGTCCTTTCACTAAATCAGTTCAAAGTGGAACTTCAACTCAAGTCCAACAACTTAAGGAAGAAAATTCCACTTTGAAAATTCAAGTCAAAGAACATGGAAATTCATTGGAATAGCTCACTAGAGGTTCCAAGTATCTTGATATGATACTTGGAAAATAAAGGGCCATATACAATTGATCTGGACTAGGTTACCAGGCTAAAATGCGATTTAAATCCTATTTATTAATTGTAAATCGAAAACCTAGAAACCAAGTCCAAGCATGGGTCCCTAAAACAAGCTTGATTAATCAAGTTGGACTAAACCACTATTGGATACCCAAGGGTCAAATCCATTAGCTAGATAGACTTTATCGAGCTATGACCCAGGGGAATCCAAAAGAAAAACTATCTTTTCTTGATATGCATGATTTACTATTTACCTTGTATGCTTTGTTTATTTTTCTGCTTAAATTAGAACGACTAAAAAGATTGATTGATTTTAACAACCTAGCATCGGAAAGGGTTGGGATGATAGTATGCTAAGGAAAGTATGTTGAGAGCATGTCAAGGTTGAATCATATGTGTTCTACCTGGTGCAATCAACTTAGTGGATCTAATTGAAGCTATCCTAGTCAGACATGAGCTAGTTAGACCAAAACTTACTATCAAGTTTTGTGGGTTGATTATTTTGGTCAAGCTTTGTCTTAGGCACGTAGTTACTTTAATGATATCCTAGTGATTCACCATAACCAGAAAATTGATGCTAAAAACATCAACTTGTGGTACCCAAAGCTAAGTTTGAGTCTAACATAAAATCAAACAACTCTTTTTAAAATTTAAACAATTTTTTTAACCATCTCACCACAACTATAAGGTTGCTTTGTTTGAAAATCTAAAATTGGGTGAGATACTAAGCTCAATAAATTTTAATTTGATTGACCTAATTAACCTAATTTTAAATCAACCTAAAGAATTAATCTAATTTATTTAACATAATTAATTAAATCTAATTAATTAATCTAATTTAAATCAACCTAATTAATTAATCAGAAATTCATTTAATAGATCAACTAATACTAAACAAAAATAATTAATTAACCTAGATTAAAAATCCAAAACTTGATTAAATTAAGTCACTAATTTATTTAACTTAATAAAAAATTTATTTAAATTAATTTAAAAATTATATAACTTAATTAAAAATTCAATTAATTTAATTAAAAATTCATTTAACTTAATTAACTTAATTAATCAACTTAACTTAATTAAATTTATATTAAATTATTTAACTTAATTTATCTAATTAAAATTCAATGTAATTAATTTACTCAATTAAATTAATTTACTTAAACTTAATTAAGATTTAACTTACTTTATTAAATGTAATTTAAAATCAATATTAAAGTTGTAATTTTTTTTTTCTTCTTCTGTCACGCCCGAAGGTACACTTTCACGTTGAGATGGACAATACCTCCTTGTGACAATCTTAGATACAACATGATATGAGTCCACAAAAAAATTCAACAAACTCAACCACGCAAGATATATAATAATACTAAACAAGAGTAAGAAACAAAATATAACAAAAAAGAGATCCATCCCAATATAAAACAAAAACTCGACTGCGTTCAGACATGACTTAGAACACCAAGTATATAACTAGAGTCACACATGTGAGTATACACTACCAATCAGAGATGAGTTATGACTTCTAGCATGTCATGTCACCTGCATTACATGTCACCCATGTGTTCACATGTGCATACAACAATGCTAAACAGGTAGGTATATGTCACATACATTTCCACATATACAAAACATAAATGCATGTAACAATACACAGGATAAATATCCTAAACACATGTCACACACGTGCTTACAACTACATGGCAAGATATATAGTGGACTAACATATGAACATATGTACACGCAACTCGCGTGTCTAACAACTACATGCCTATACAAATACAGATCATCTTTAGGTAAAAGCAGACAAGTATCTAACTAAAGTAATAAAACAAATAGAGTCAACATAAAAATAATTACCAATCATGGTATCAAACATGCACTAAGGTAAATAAACTACCAGAGACAAGGTTAGGAGTACCCTCCTCAAAAGTAGAATGCTCTAGAAATCCTCAAACCCGATGCTCCATATCGTATCCGGATCCTATAAGTAGAATTACGAAACTACTTAAATACTAATTCAATACTAGTAATAAACTTACTAAAAATATTTTATGGATCAAACATCTAATTAATGAATCAAATGGAACTAATTTAGGTTTAGAGATTCGTTATTCTATTCTAATTAACAAATCTCCTAAACCCACATATCATTCCACATATCAATTTCCCATCCATTAACTACATGAAACCATAGAAATTATATCTAATATCTAGGTAACATCAACCCTATCATGAATCCATAATTTTTGTTATACTTACTGCTAATCATACCAAATCCAATTTAGTAATAGATTCAATCACACCTTCTAATCTAACATCCCATAATCATAGTTGTAGTTATAGTCAAGAACAATAAATCTGCACCCAAATCGAATACACCACCATTGGAATCAACCAAAATCTATCTACACCAAAACCCAATTCATTAACTCATCTTATACCTGCTAGAGGTGGCCGGAGGTGAGGATTGTGTGGCCAGATTAGTACTGTAATGGTGGTTGGTCAGTCGAAACAAGGGTGGCAGTGCAACATAGTGAAGATGGCCAGAATATGGCCGTATCAATAGCAACGACCCTGGAAATGGTCGGAAATAAATCTAACCATCAATCCAAGGCTAAAACAACCCAAATTGAACACTAAACAACCCTTACCCTCACTAGTGGTGGCTTGTCGCGCCCCGAAAGTACATATGCCCATGGATACGAATGATACTCCCTTGTAACAATCAAAGATATAATATGGTATGAGTCCACAACATTTATATCTTAACACAACCACGCAGAATAGATAATATAAACTAAACAAAGTAAGAAAATATAAGGTCTACTCAACCATGAAATCTGAAACATAACTGCGAGCCGGTCCGGCTTAAGACACTAAGTACATAACTAGAGAAAATCCAAAAGTCTATATATGACTTAATTATTACAACGCCATTACAATAAATAAATGCGGAAGCAAAAACAAACCAAAGCGGAAAGGAGAAAACTATAGCTTGATGTGAATGGGATGGCGCAAAAAGAAATCCTCCAAGCGACCCAATCAACATATACCTGCTAACATGGAAACAATAATGGAAAGTAGGGGTGGTGAGTACAAAAGACATACTCAGTGGATATAAGAAGATAATGTATGAATAATAAAGTGTACAGGGATTCAAAGTATACAGTCTCAAAGGATGAATATACTAACCAACTAGAAGTACACACTGGTATGCCTCTACTACAACAAGCATCCTACTCAACTACACATAGTATCAATCAACTTTAGGTTCAATCCCTCTTCTTTCACCGACACTCGATCTTCTCTTCCTCTCTCGATTCAGCATCGCCGCCTCTCCTCCCCTGTGGCCAACGCCCATAGCTTTACTTCTCCGTCCATCGTGAGTAGATTGCCAGTATTTCCCCTTACCTATGGCCACTATAGCCGTTGGCGCTGCCCCATCAATTCACAGTCGCCTTTCTCCCTCCCTTCACCCGACCTCCACTTCCGCTTCTCATCCAGCTACCACCATCAGCCAGATCTCTGGCCAACCACAGGGCACGACAGTAGTGGCCAATGGTGCCAAGCCCCAGTTGCCCATAGTCATTCCAGCATCTCAGGCCGATCTGCCACCACAGGCATCTCTGACGAAGCCGGCTGATTTCCTTTACTTTCTGGCGTCACCACCTCTCGAGCACAAACTCCTTCCTTTCGGCCCACAGTCGAGAGCCAAGATAGATTTCTCTTCTCCTCCGAACACCTCTTCTCCAGCCGGCCACCATTGGACGTTAGGGCTAGGTCTCTGCTCCATACTCTGGCCATCGTTGGCCATCACAACCATCGTCATTAAGGGAGCATGCTACTGACCTGCCACTCCTGCACTAGCAATCCAACCATTGGTGGACAACACTATATCCCTATTGCAAGGCCACAACTCACAACCATCTCTGATTCCCTTGTTCCGGCCAGATCTAGGTCAAATTAGACTGTCGGCCATTCCATTGCTCCAGTCACCATGGCGAGGGTGATTCTGATTGTTGGTCGTCGCTGCTCCAGCAAGTTACAACCGCCGGCCAGTAACTATTCTGGCCATTAGAAATGTTGCCAGCCACTATAGCAGCCACCGCCACCACTCCGGTCATTACTGAGTTGCTAGTCAACTCCCACTTTTGACTAGCCATTATTCAAGCTAGAATCGGCGGTTGGAAGGGTTGGTTGTTACTGTACCGGTCACCTTGGCTCATCCGTGAGCCATCATCGGAAGAGAAGTCACAGGGTAACAAATTCCCTTACTCTAATAGTCCTATTTGTGTAGTTTCGTGTTATAACTGGATTGATTTGCATAGATCTAGTTTAAATAGTTTATTTTGTGTGGATCAAGAAAAGAAATGGATGATTTAATTAGGAGTTGTGGAATCATTAATAAATAGGGTTTCATGAGATTAGTAGATTGTAAATCCAATTAGTGATTTGGAATTTGATATGTAGATTGAGAGGTGGATTGGTGGAGCTAATTTGTGTTCCTGACCGCTTTAGGTTTTAGTTTAGTTATTTAATTCATGGTAGAACTTGGTCATAATTGGTGTTCTACATTACAGGATTCTAATTTGAAGCGGACTTTTGGATGTGAGGACTTTCAACATGATCTACGATTTTGAGGTGGGTATTTCTTCCTTTGATTCTATTTAATTATTGACCTTAGTGCATGATATGATATGTTGAATAGGTAGTTGAATTTACCTTAACTCTAGTTGCATTTTTACTTAAGTTTGATACTTATATGCTTGCACTTTGTGTTGATCTATTTATTCGCATGCAGTCTCTATCATTTTCATATCTTATAGTGTGCACACGTGTATGGTGTGTACCTTAGGAACATGCTATGATCATGTAGCTAATAGACACGCGTGTGGCGTGCATTTATATTTATTTGTTAGTCTTTGTTTCATTTATACCATATAGGTTGTTGAGGTGGACATTTGTGTGCCACACTTGTGTGGTAGACACAAGTGTGGCATGTGCCTTGATCATGTAGCATGTGTTGATTGTAGGTGTGAACACGTGTGTGATGTGTATTCTAGGAGATATAACATGCTAGCTCATTTCTGATTGGTTGTTATAATCATGTGTGTGGTGTGTATTATAGATGATCTGTCTTGATCAATGTGATGATGTATATTGCATAGATAGACATGCACGATGGTAGGATTGGTTGTATTCTACTCATCTTGAGTTGCATGTATGCTAGCGATCAGGGCTCCCATCGGGTGTGAGTAAGTCATATCATCGTGGATTCATGTATGCTAGCAATCAGGGCTCCCATCGGGTGTGAGTAAGTCATAGCATCGTGGATTCAAGAATGCTAGTGATTTGGACTCCCTTCGGGTGTGATCAAGTCGTAGCATCGCGGATGCATGTATGCTAGAGATCAGAGCTCCCTTCGGGTGTGAGTTAGTCGTAGCATCGTGGATGCATGTAAGTTAGCGATCATGGCTCCCTTCGGGTGTGAGCTAGTTGTAGCATTGCGGTTGCATGTATACTAGCGATTAGGGCTCCCTTCAGGTATGAGCTAGTCATAGCATTACGGAGATGCATTTGATATCGATTAGGGCTCCCTTCGAGTGTGAGCTAGTCGTAGACATGCTACTATTTGAGTTGTTATACCCTGGGCTGCCCACGAGGTGATATGTGGTAGAGAGTTTCTCCCGCAGCCTGTAGCTAGATAGCTCCTCCTGTCTACCCATGAGGTCATTCGTGGGAGAGAGTTTCTCCCGCAGATAGGGACCCTGACATTTTAGACTGCCCATGAGTATCCATGGTAGAACGTTTCTCCCGTAGTCTACAACTGACGAGTTAGGTGTCTTGGTCATATGTATACCCTGTGGTGGAGCATTGCTCCCATATACGAGACCTAATATTATTACTTGTACCGATATACACATATGAGATGTTGTACTTATATTGATTATTGATGGTACATGAGTGTGAGAGGTTATACCCATGTTGTTTATTACTGACACTACTTATGATACTATGTGCAGTTGAGTAGGGTGCTTGTGTAATTGGGGCATATAGGTATCATCATTCAATGGTGAGTATATTCCTCCTTTGAGACTGTATACTTTGAATCCCTGTACTCTTTATTGTTCATGCACTATCTTCTTATACCCGCTAAGTATCTCTTTTGTACTCACCACTCTTGATTTCCATTATTGTTTCCAAGTTAGCAGGTATATGTTAATTGGGTCTCTTGGAGGATTTCTGCCCGCATCGAGCTACAGTTTACTTCCGTTTCGTTTCTGCTTGTATTTGCTTCCGCATTTATTTATTTTATTGGCATTGTATTAATTAAGTCATATTTGGTCATTGGTATTTCTTCGGTTATGTATTCAGAGTGTTAAGCCGAGCTGACTCGCAGTTTTTGTATTTTGGATTTCATGGTCGAGTAGACCTAATATTGTTCTTACTCTATTTGGTTTGTATTACCTATTCTGTGTGGTTGTATTATAGATTGAGTTGTGTGGACTCATACCATATTGTATCTGTAATTGTGACTAAGGAGTATCGTCCATATCTACGAGCATGTGTACTTCCTGGGCATGACAAAGTTGTTGGCCAAAGTTAAGCTTAACCTGAAATTAAATATATTCAAACTATTGAGATACGATTTCAAGATTAACAGGTTGATTTTAACTTAAAGCGTTGATTTGTTGTGCCAAAGCCAAGGTCAATGTGGATAGAGGTAAAATTGGGTGATATACATTTGATGTATAATGTGTTAACAACCCGATGTTTATGCAAATATCAATTCATCGATAGCATAATGTGATAGTTACACATATGTGATATGTAATCAGTATACTTGATACCTACCACTAGAGATAAGAATGATTTGTTGTGCCAAAGCCAAGGTTGTTCTTATCGATAGTGGATATCAACCCACTTGGAGAAAACTTATAATATCCCGAATTTGAAGTAAGAGCTCTTGAATTCGATAAATAAGTGAGATTTTGTATTTTTGTGTAAAATAGAAAATTCTATTTTTGGAAAGTTTCTTAATTTGTTAGGAAATTTCATTTATGAAAAGTTTCTGAAATAATTCCAAAAATTCTAGAATTGAAATATTTTGAGTTAATTAAGAAATTTTCAATTTGGAAATATTATGGAGTTTTTAGAAATTTCTATTTTTGGAAATTTTCCTAATTTGTTAGGAAATTCCATTTATGAAAAGTTTCTGAAATAATTCCAGAAATTTCAGAATTGAAATATTTT